>JAEAOA010001006.1:165000-255000 GCA_016746295.1 Potamilus streckersoni | reverse complement strand
GCATCCCCGATCCAAACACTGGCATCAGCTGGACTTGATCATCACAAGACGTTTAGCCATAAAGGGTGTGCAGCTTACTCGTACATTCCACAGCGTTGACTGCAACACCGATCACTCACTAGTTTGCTGTAAAGTTACGCTTCAACCAAAGAAGATCCACCACTCTAGGTCAATGGGTAAACCACAAATTGATGTGAGCAAGACATCATATCCAGACAAGGCTGTAGAATTCACTTACGCCGTCTCCAATGCGTTCAGTTCAGAACATCCCTATGGCAGTGCCAAAGAGAGATGGGACAACATCAGATATACTGTGTACAGCAGAGCCACAAGAATCTGTGGTAAGAAGCAGACAAAGAACAATGATTGGTTTAATACCAACTCCGCCACACTCATGCCAGCAATATAAGAGCGTCGCAGTGCCCACCTGGAATACAAGTGTTCACCCTGCCAGATGACACTACATGCATACAGGTCTTCCAGAAGCAAAGTGCAGAGGTTAGCACGGCAGTGCACCAATGAATCCTGGCTTCTGCTCTGTCAGAGCATCCAGTCAGCAGTAGACAACGGAAACATCAGAGGCATGTACAATGGCATAAAGAAAGCAATGGGTCCAACGAAGAAAGTGATAGCTCCACTAAAGTCTTCTGCATGCGATATCATTCACGGCAAGGGCAAGCCAATGGAGCGCTGGGTGGAGTACTACTCCGAACTTTATTCCAGAGAGAACAACGTGACCAACGATGCCCTCAACGCCATCATGAAAACCTCCCTTATATGACCAAACTAGACGAGAAACCTACTGCGGAAGAACTATAGTTGGCCTTAGAGAAACTGACCAGAGGTAAAGCACCAGGGAAGGATGGCATCCCTGCAGAAGTCATCAAGTGTGGCGACAGTTTGCTGTTCACACACCTTTATGAGCTTCTCTGCCAGTGCTGGGATGAAGTTGCAGTGCCTCAGGACATAAGAGACGCCAACATCATAACTCTGTATAAGAACAAGGGCGACAGAAGTGATTGCAACATCTACAGGGGCATATCACTTCTCAGCATCTTGGGTAAAGTTTTAGCTAGAGTCGTCATGAACAGACTGCAGACGCTTGCTGACAGAGTGTATCCAGAGTCTCAGTGCGGGTTCCGTGCAGAGAGGTCCACAATTGACATGATCTTATCCATCAGGCAACTACAGGAGAAGTGCAGAGAACAATATAGACCCCTCTTCCTGGCTTTTATAGACCTCACCAAAGCATTCGATCTAGTCAGCAGAGACGGACTCTTCAAAATCCTGACGAAGATTGGATGCCCTCTAAAGCTGTTAAGTATGGTCCAGTCATTCCATGACGACATGAAAGGCACAGAGCAGTATTATGGCTCATCGTCCGACCCATTCAACGTCCACAGCGGAGTGAAATAAGGTTGTGTCCTTGCCCCCACGCTCTTTGACATCTTCTTCGCTGTTCTGCTTAGAAGGGATCTACCTGCACACGCGTTCAGACAGCAGACTGTTCAACCTGGCACGACTGAAGGCAATGAGCAAAGTAAGATAAGCAACCATTATGGACATACTCTTTGCAGATGATGCTGCTATAGTCACTCACACAGAAGCTTAACTACAACGCCTGATGGATCGCTTTGCTAAAGCATGCGATGAATTCGGGTTGACAATCAGCCTAAAGAAAATCAACGTGGTGGCTCAGGACGCAGACCCTCCCATCATCATCATCAACTACAAACTAGAAGTAGCCAGTGAGTTCACTTATCTTGGCTCTACCATCACGAATAACCTTTCACTTGACGCCGAGCTCAGCAAGCGGATTGGAAAGGCGTCAACAACTCTGTTTAGATTGTCGTAGAGAGTGTAAAACAACAGCATGCTGACATTGAACACTAAAATCTCCGTGTACCGTGCCTGCTTGCTTAGCACTCTCCTGTACACCAGCGAAACTTGGACCCTGTATGCCTCTCAGGAGAAAAGACTGAGTACCTTTCACATGCGTTGTCTTCGTCGCATACTCGGGTTGACCTGGAGCGATCGTGTGACAAACGACGAGGTGCTTCAACAGGCCAAAATTCCCAGCATGGTCATACTCCTCCGCCAACGTCGTATCAGATGGTTGGGCCATGTGTGTCGAATTGATGACGAACAGATCCCAAAGACCATCTCTACTCTAAACTTGCCTCTGGCAGAAGATAAATCGGACGGCCACATCTTTGCTTCAAGTATGTCTGCAAGCACGATATGAAAGCTCTTGGGATCGATGTAAAAACTTGGGAAGAGCTTGTCATCGACAAGTCCAGCTGGCGATATGCTCTGTTCACTGGTCTGAAAGCCAGCGAGGAAATGTTACGACAGCTCGCTGATGAGAAAAGATCTCAGAGGAAGAGGATGCAGTTCCAACCCAGACCTGACTCAACCTTCAAGTGCAGCAACTGCAGCAAGGATTGCCATAAGAAGAAGCTGCACAACTACAAACTGATGCACCTCTCATGGGCGCATATTCATCGTCTGTCAAGACTAACGGAAGCCAACAAACAAACAAACGTTAATGTGATTGACTTTCAACAACACTAGAGCGAAAGCCAATCAATCATCATCCAGTGTTACCAAATTATGTTCGTGCTGGTATCATTGGTCCGTCTGGTTCTGACAAAACTCAATTGCCACTCAACATGATAATGAGATGGCAATTTTATAATGCCCTCAATGAATTCAATAAACTTGCAAAAGATTCATTGTAATCCGAGCGTTCTGCAGATGCAGATGTCGTTTAATTTATCGCTCACGTCATTGATGATCCCTCCTGATGGCGATATAAATAATTTTATGGTTTACAACAATATCATTTTTGACAAGCAAGCAAATCCAGCCAGAATATTTTAACGAGGCAGGCATAAAAACACAGATGTCATTTATGTTATGCAACGATACACTAAAATCCATAAGGTGATGAGAGATAACTTACATTTTGTTTATCTTTCACGGCATTGATATACATACACTGCAAAGTATTCATCAGTCTTGATACCTTGTTGATAAAAGTTCTTTGCAGATGCTCAGAAAACCCAACATTTTGTTTATCTTTCACGCCATTGATATACATACACTGCGAAGTATTCATCAGTCTTGATACCTTGTTTAAAAAGTTCTTTGCAGATGCTCAGAAAACACAACACGGATTCATTTCAATGAAATTTACACGATCCAAAAACACAATATCGCATTGGTCTTGATAACATCTTTGATTGAGCAACATGTCATCACCGCGGCTACTTTTTCTCACCCCAGTGAAAAGGCTTGGTTGTTAAAATCGTCAAAACGTCCATTTACCTTTTAGGGGAATCTCTATGAACATCTGATAATTTTGTAAATAAAGAAGAGATAATGCCATAATCCACCCTCTTCATGCCGTGACGATTATTGATTTAATGGAGCTTTTTTTGAAAGGTTTCGCCAACCTTGGTTTGAAGTTTGTAAAACGAATTCGTCAACAAGCTCTTTTATGTCCTCTCTGTCTATCTTTTCTGCCTGCTGTTCTTGAATCTGAAAGTAAGTTACTTAACACGTCATCCAGAGTTAAACTATATTGCATTCAAGTTCACAAAACCTTGTAACCACGAACTTTGAACTCGTACTACAAGCACAACCAGTTAGCTTCATCTGAAATAAAATTTGAAACTTCAAGTTTTTAAATATTTTTGTCACGTTTGTAAATCATTTAACACATTTGTTGTTTTTTTCGGGGAGGGGAAACTGACACTATGTTTGCGTTTAGTATAAAACGTTTTGTAGAATAGGTTATGAAAAAGGGAATGCCAGATAAATAGATTTAAAAATTATGTTTCTCAGATAATTCAATAGTCATTTATAGTGTAGGTCAGTTGTACAATTAATAATTAATTCTCTAAGATATAAAATGGAAATTTAAATGGAACTTACGATATTCTGAATTAAATCCAAAATAATCATAAAATGGTCTATGTAAGTTCAAAAAGAAAATGTTCCGAATTAGTTCAATATCCTCGAATTTGCTGATGTGCAAAAAGTCTTGATGTATCACAAAGACATAATCCATAACTTGTTTGAATAAATTTACAATAATCTTCCAATACTATTTTAGTCCAAAGAATAATATAATTACTAACATTTCCAATAAAAAATCCAAACAAATGTTTACTCTCACATTAATTCTAAAAACACAACACTAAACACATCTGAAGATTGATATTAAAACAATAACATAAGAAATAAAATGAGCTAATTGATCAACTTTCTTTCTCATATACCCCCTAATGGATAAGCATCGCAGCAAATTCCTACTCTTATTAATCTATCAGAGGCTCAATTTTATTTTACACTAATGTTATATGCAGTTAACAACAATAAAATTCTGATCACATGCCATTGATCACCCTAATCCATATCACATGCATTAGTAGGTGAAAATGAGGGCTAACTTCCTTCCAAGTGAGGCAAAATATTTCCAGAATAATTTCTAGATGCTAATAATTAGTAGAAGCTAAAATATTTACAGTTGGGAAAATTGCACAACAATATTATATAATTCAAGTTTTATATTAGAACATTGTAAAACTGTAGAAAACGAAATTTTAAAAGGACATCATGTACATTAATAATAACTAGTGCTCTCATCTTGAGTTGAAGTGGCTGAAATTTGCTTCCGTTGATTTCAATAACACTTGTGTGACTAACTCTTACAGCCGATAGAAGTTTACATTTACCACTCGGCCTTAATGATGAATTTGACATCACGGTATACATGCAGAGAGATAAAAAAAATCACGAAGATATAAAAAAGCAAACATTTGAGAGTTAATAAAGAATACTTGATCCGTGAATACAAAAACCTCGAAATACAAAATACATGTTAGCATTTAGAAGAAGATGTTGCATTTTGAATCTTCCATAAACAAATTCAGAAAGGGTGATGGCAGTGTAAAAACTAACCTAGTATAAAAAAAATGGAGAGAGTAGGTTATGGGTATAGTCACAGTCGATGTAATCTAGTTCATTACCAAAATTTTGAAACTTTACAACTTAAAGTTAGTTTTATAGCTAAATACAAACATTTGAGTGCCACAATCTTGTAATACATATCAATAACTTTAGCACAGAATGTGTAGCTGTTGAAAATTGATGAAATTTATTTAGCTTGGATAAGAATTGTTTAAATGTAGTACGAATGGATGATAGTAAATGTAGTCATATTGTGCCTTCTGGATCCCGCATCATGTATGTCTCAATAGAAAAATATTGCATTCGATACGAAAACTGTTGAAGATACTCGTATAACGTTATGTTTGTAGTCAGTGACCTTTGGGCTTAACGCCATTTTCAGCACACGATAGGCTATTCATGGCGGCTAGTATTAATGGTGGAGGAAGAAACCGGGAAATCACCGGAAAGAACCACCTACCCACGAGAAGCTACTGGCAAGCTTTCTCACCTATCCACATTCCCCGAATCCTAGACTCGAACACACGCAGACAGAGGTGAGATGACAGTGATCCGTAACGGACAGCGCTTTAGACCACTCGGCCACTCTGGGCCCCAGTCAGTGACCTAATATGACTTATTAATCATCTTGGTTATCCTAAGAACTTCTAAAATGTGTACTGTAATATTTATGTATAACCCTTTTAACTGACTGTCATATTGAATACGCTTGTCGCATTGCAAGGTCGATGTTATCAAGATTTGCTTTACCGTCATAGGACGTAATGTTTCATCAACTTGTAATCCTGGATATAAACAATGGTTACTCTCAATCATAGGTGCCTTCGGACCCCACGAACAATAATTATTCAGTAATATTTTAATAAAACGCATACAATAAATATATATTCTTATTAGCTCTGCAAACAAATTCTCGCCGTTCGGATAGTGTTCAAATCCTTTAACTCTTAAATCACATTTATGGATTTAATTGTTCAACAATTAGTACAACTGCAGTGATATCAATCGAACACCGCCAAAACGTGCATTATATTGAATGTGTGCTATTCACTCTATCCGATTAGTTCATGGTACAATCAAAATAATTGAAATTATTATTTTATTTTTGGAAAGAAAATAGCAACTGTCTGATTACAACGTTAAAGATAATTCCACCATATTTAGGAACAATTTGAAAATAAAGTATACGAATGCCTCAGGATAATGTCATATAGGAATATTTTAGGGACTTTTACACGATTGACATGCACCGCTCCGGTGGCCTAAGGGGTTAGACCTTCTGCCTCGGGTGCGGAAGATGGAAGGTTTGAATTCCGGCCGAGTCATACTAAAATATTTGTAGAAAATGTCTACAACTGAATCATTTATCGATGTCGTAAGATTTATAGGATGAAACCTCTGTAAGAGTATTATTAAAACTGAATATGTATGTATGTATGTATGTATGTATGTATGTATGTATGTATGTATGTATGTATGTATGTATGTATGTATGTATGTATGTATGTATGTGTGTGTGTGTGTGTGTGTGTGTGTGTGTATGTATGTATGTATGTATGTATGTATGTATGTATGTATGTATGTATGTATGTATGTATGTATGTATATATATATGCATGCATGTATGTATGTATGTATGTATGTATGTATGTATGTATGTATGTATGTATGTATGTATGTATGTATGTATGTATGTATGTATGTATGTATGTATGTATGTATGTATGTATGTATGTATGTATGTATGTATGTATGTATGCATGCATGCATGTATGCATGTATGTATGTATGTATGCATGTATGCATGCATGCATGCATGCATGCATGCATGCATGTATGTATGTATGTATGTATGTATGTATGTATGTATGTATGTATGTATGTATGTATGTATGATATACTAGAATATTGGATTGAATTGAACAAAATATTATTTACATTTATGTTAGATATCGTGCATGAAGTAGACTTCACATGATCTCAGTAACGTTTGCCATATTCTATCTATCATGACCCTAGTGACGAACTCTTACTCACAGCCCAAAGCAGTTTTAAGTTACCAAATGACCTTAGTGATGGCTGAAACTGGTTAAACGTTATTTCACAAATGACAATGTCTGATTTTCTGTAATAAATGACTAAATCCAAATTTGTTTCAAACTTTAAGATATTGACTTTTACAATAACAAAAGTTAGTTAATGAAAATATTAGTGGAAAAATGTTATGAATCATTGGGGCAATTTATAATGATGTAAAAATCATGTGTTAAGTTCAAGAATTTTATTACCAATATGTGTAATTGTTTTTGGGAGTACACTATGGTTGGGTTTTAACGTCTTTACTCTTTTCTTTATTTTTGAACAATTTCAAACTGTTTAGCTGAAGGCTACAAGGGGTGTCTTTAGTAATTTAAGAACTATTTTTAACGTTGTACGTTTTTCATTGTCTTTGCTGACACTGCTCACCATTTTCAAAATATATTATCAGTATGCTGCCTAAAATGGAAATTAAAAGTAAATATAAAAAGAGTTTTTGTATTTCGCAGATTTGGGTATCTTAGCAGTTAGGAAAAGCGGTACCATGGCCATGGAGAATATTGAATCGTATTATAAGTATTTAGGATACATTCGTTTTCGAACAATAGTAAAAAATACTTAAACTACCAGTAATGAGAAATCTTAAACAATGCTACAATTTACAGTTAAGATGGAGCAAAAATTATGAAAAAGCATATATTTTACATTTGAATTTGTTTGGTGTACTCAAGACTTATATGATCAAAATATATTTCTTAGATTGATTTACCACAGATGTGAAGATATTTCTAGGCAAAGGATGCAGGAAGAGATTAAGTCGATGGAAGGACTGCGTTTCTATAGGTCATTGGGTGTAGAATTCATGCCACGGAATAAGGCAAGAAAATAATTTGGCAATGTGTTATATCAGTTTGGGTAATTAGTTTCATAGACACATACAACTTTACATAGGGTAGTTCTAATTTTTTTACTCTTACGACTTACTTCAACCATATAGGTAAATTATAAATAATATTCAAGGCAAATTTGTAAACATATATATATTTTAAATGTCTCCCATCATTATTCCGTCTGTAGTTTTCATTCTTCGGATTTAAAATACTTAAATATTATTCGTCTGTTATAATTTATTGCTGAGGATTTTATTTTGACTTAAAATATGGTAGCATGTATTTAAAGATTTCCTCTATGCATTTAGTTTATTTCTCATTATGACCAGCTTTGTATATTTAGAGCTGGATGGATGGTCTGATGAACCAGAAAGGTGGCGGCATTTACTGCATTGTGGCAGCGTAGCCATTGTACTAACTTCAAGTCACGGCGTATCTGTTACTACATGACAGGACATGAAGGATACGGATTCCAAATTTCTGGAGAAGAAAAAGAAATATTGATATTAATTAAGAATTCTGAATAAGGGACGTATACACTGTATTACGTTTACAATAACTTATGGTTATATGAACCAAGGTTTATTCTCAGGGGCACCGTGAACCGTGCTTATTTTTTTTTTCGTATCATAAGGTTGTATGAACCATGAATATTTCTTTATATCACATGATTCTGTGAAACATACTCATTTTATTATATGTAATGTGGTTGTGTGAACCACGTTCTTTTTTCGAATCATATAGGGAGAAATGAGAAGAAAATATGCACCCACTTTTTTATATAAACATCCAACTCGAGAAAAATTTAGGACTTTAAAAAAATTATACTTATAAAATTCTAATGGCGGATGCACAGCAACAAACTAGGACTTCTTTCATGGGCGCATTTCCATCGTCTCTCGAGACTAACGGAAGCCAACCAACCAATGTTTACCATAAAAGCCTTAGAGATTAGATAAACCGTTTTATCATCTACTCCTGCTATATAAGGCTCTCGATGATTATCAAAAATCTTGCTCCACGCTGGTTTTGGGGTTCTCATTATATTTTGTGAATACTGTGTAAGAAATACTTGTATATCTCCTTATTCGAAAAATGCAATGGTTACTTTCCTGTATAACACTTCCAATAGATACTGTAATAAAATTAAGGAGATGCTCATTTAGTTTAAGCAATTTGTAGGCTTGTGTGATTACATGTTTGATTATTGGAATTCGTTGCAGTGGGAAATATTCCTTAGCACGAAATAATTAGTCATTTATTAGGAGCAAACGTGACGGAGAGAAAGTGTTAGTGAAATGCCATAGCCAATGAGTAGCGAACTCTGACCCAATCCGCATGACTGTCCCTGTCGTGATATAGCACTTTATAAAAACTACTGGTGTACATCGGTGTTTGTGACTGCAGCGGCAGTATTTATGGCATTAAACCGGTAAATTACACAATGGGATCAATGAAAAAGGACTCTGAAGATACCGTTTATGTGTCCATATTGGCAAATGTGATGAAGGGTTACAGGTGTGGTGTGCCTTGAAACGGTAGATCGACTGGCCTCAGGTGGGCAGTCAAAATAGTCCCCAGTGTTAGGGATAATTGTACAGTTTCTACGGTGTGAATTAAAAGCAGAACGGAAAGTTAATATAAAGAAAGTGTGGGGATGTGCGTTTGATGGCTAAATTGCAAGTTGTAAATAATGTGGTCTTTTATTGATTATTGTAAAATTTATGTATAGAATGGACACGTATGGCTTTCCAACTTACACCTGGTTGTATAGAAGTCTTTGGAAATATGGGGTAAACTTATGACTTCTAGCGGGATTTGAGCCCAGGGTTTTGACACCGCTCGGTCAAGCAAAAGACCATTGGCTTGTAACAATACGATGCTCTTTTCTTGCGCACTAAATACTCTTTTGTTTTAGCTTGATGTATGGATATGTATTATGAGCCATTTGTCTGTATTACAAATAAATTATTATTATTATTATTATTATTATTATTATTATTATTATTATTATTATTATTATTATTATTATTATTATTATTATTGTCGTCGTTGTTCTTGTTCTTGTTTTTCTTCTTGTTCATCTTGTTCTTCTTCTTCTTCTTCTTCTTCTTTTTCTTCTTCTTCTTCTTCTTCTTCTTCTTCTTCTTCTTCTTCTTCTTCTTCTTTTTCTTCTTCTTCTTCTTCTTCTTCTTCTTCTTCTTCTTCTTATTATTATTATTATTATTATTATTATTATTATTATTATTATTATTATTATTATTATTATTATTATTATGAAATTTGGTGTGATTAAGAAGACTACATCATAAAACTGTTCTTTCACTTGCTACTCAGGGTATGGTTCACATTTAGTCATATGTAAATCAATGCAACTGATGTGTCCTCTAAATAGTAAATAAGTAAATTCGCCGTGATCTCATAGGCTGATCATATACAAACAGGTAACTTAAGAAAGCGGTATTGGGTAAACCTAATCTGTCACAGCAAAGTAAAATTTTGACACCGTTTGGACTATTCGCCTCTATCTGTAATAAATGCCCGTCCGTCCAATCCATCAATGCATCGCAGCATGTTAATCGTTGTTGTCAAGGAATTAAGGTGAAATAACTTCAGAAAACTGCAAAATGCGTCTGGTAAAATTTCTGTATCAATGGTTTATTTCCCTGTTGGTAATGTGAGGCAGTTTCTAGGATTAGTCTTCATGATGTATACAATTCACGAGACTATCGCATAATGATTAGTTTTGTAAGATGGACACTCTCTAAAATTTCTAAATATAGGGAATTATCTCGATATTTTAGATATAGGTGTTTGCTCATTTGAGAGAAGAATAGTTATTTGTATTAGGGTGTTTGGGTCTAGTTTTTGTTGCATTTTGTGTTTTGATTGTGTTTTGTCTTGCATGAAGTTCAGTATCATACAAGTGTGAAACAAACAATGTGAAAGTGTAAAATTATTAGAGCTGTTCCGTGATGTATGGTCATTATGTGAATAAAGAAATATTATTTGTTGTATTTGCACATAAATTTCTTTCACTTGACTGAGATTTGTTATCTTGAAGTCTTTGGTATTTGGAGAGAAAAAAGGACGTCAAATCAGGCTGGCGCATATCTTTGATTTACTCTCTTCTTCATGGGAAGTTATATTAACAAATCAGCCATGAGAATTAAATTTCCAGTGTTAAGTCTAAATTTTTGTTTGCTTGTTCTACGTTTCCTTCTTTGTAAAATACAAATTATTACGTAGCATACCAATGTGAGCATCATCCAGTTAACGTTTTTCTTTGAATTGCATGCCATGTCTAACGCTGCTCCGATGTGAATTTTGGAATTTGGTTTTAATAATAATAATAATAATAATAATAATAATAATAATAATAATAATAATAATAATAATAATAATAATAATAATAAAATTGAAAATTTGAGGATAGCATGAATTTTGATTCGACCGGTTTCTTATGTTGTGAAAATAAAACACTGTGATAGCTTCAAAATGTCACACAATGCACATTTTATTTGAAGCTGTTTGTTTGCATATATTTGTGTCTCGAATGAAATTCCACAAAATTTATGGTGGGCAAACTAGGACTTGTAAATATTGGACAATGAGAAAGTGCCGAAGTTAGAATTGTTGTGCTATTTTGAGAGAAAATTCGTCAAGATTGGCCTAATAATTAAATGTATATTGTGACTATGAAACATTTGCTCATTAGGAACTCAAGAAGGCTCTCTATGTGTAGTGTAGAGACACTTTGGATCTAGAGAGTTTACCCCATGCCGAGTGGAGTCATATCTATACTATCGGTCTCCACCAAATGCTATCATGAACAGTAACATAAATTACGACTAAGATATTATGAATAATTTACAGTTCTTTAATCCACTGACAAGGCCATTGATGTGGATCGTTATTAAGCCACATAGAACAAATAACGTAACATAGTAGGATACGTGGACTTAGACTCTTGATTCTTTATATTGTGCAAGCAAGAATATTAGTCATGATATAACGTGGCCTCAGAAGTGATTGAGGAAACAGCAACTCAGATGTTCTACAGCTAAACAGGAAGACCATCCATATCTGTATCAAACCATTCATTTGGAGACATACCTTATTCATGATGACCTGAGTAATGTCACGATTTTTTGATTGTTTCAGCATATTGTATTTCTATAAACCTAGATACACAAGGCCGGTCTACAAGTTCGCGCAACTTTAGAATAGGCCTTTTGTTTACCATGTGTTAGAAAGTTACATCGATGGACGCAGAAAACTAATATGATTTACATAGAAAACGAGAAGAAACGAATACGGTTTCATATCAGTATATATAAATAAGCATAGATTAAGCATAAACGATACGGATAAAAGTGGTGAGAAAGACTGCACGAGTAGTTATAAGTAAAACAATTAATGACGGTCGAAAATTTTCAGTAAGAATACTTGTACACAAAGCCATTAATAATTAACATGAAAAACATAGTTTCAATATTTTGTTAATATGGCACTATTTAAATGTGTGGGACAAAAAAAAGTCAAATTGTTGAACACTCATTATTTATACAAAGCGTTTCTTCTCTTTAATATATGTCAGGAATAAGTCCATGAGAGAATATTTATATTCTGAATAAATAAAGTAAAATGATCAGAGCGACTTGAGATTTTGATTACAAATCTAGGTCAAAGCCTATAACTAATCTCACATAACACGCGAATATGCGCGAGACCACGATTGTCCCATAAGGACGTACAATAAAATTTAGCCTATCTCTGTGTCTTTGATTCTCGAGAAAATATTGTGATTTCTAAACAATTATTCTGACGTGCCTATCATTTCAAAGCGGAATCGAACATGACACTGTCTTATGCATAACAAGGTGAAATTGAGAATCGACAGTGTATAAAAGACCCAAATCAATCTTTATAGAAATGCTAATCAATACTAAATGAATAGTATTATTTCCTTAAACACGAATTCTCATAAATATCTATACAATATATTCTGGAATTGTAATTCAAAATGTATTCGTTTTGACATTTACTTAATATTGGAGGGGTTCGCGCACATACATGTTTTCACTAGCGCTGTTAAATTTTATCTTATGGTGCACCGTCGCTCTCAGTTATAATAGTTCTTGGAGATGTAATTGCGATTGAAACAACCTCTGAATCTTCTAATCGTGGTTTGGAAAGGGATTGGAATAATCAATTATTGTTATTGACGTTTTGTCAGCGCAAACCATCGTAAGACTTCGCTTAGACAGCTTCTAACAAATGGACACGGACATTTGCTATTTTTGCGACTGATCTCATACATTGCACAATTCAATTATGCTTGAAGATGAGATTGAAAGGAAATCAAGTTGTCTACTGTATGAAAGAAAGACAGGAATGATGTTTGTATATTTTTTCATTTCTCAGCGAAACGTAAATGTGGATGTGCCAAGGACAAGACTTAGGTCTTGACATCAGGGGTAAAACAGATTGGTACACAGATTTGTACGAAATCTCAAAAAATTGCGAGCGTGCGTGTACTCGTACATGAGACTTTTCAGTGGTTTAGCCGTAAGCACAATTCAGTCAAGAAGTTACTAATTGTTTAGCTAATATTTGCATTGGAGATTTATCTCTTGGACCTTTAAACAAGACCATTTAATGAGTATTAGGACTGGTAATTCTGGCAATTACTTTTTCGTTTTCTCCTAACATATCACTGGAGATGGCAAGATGAGTTTAATTTAAGTCAGACATGATCACACAGTCTCTGCAAGGAATGCCTTGTACAAGCAAAACTTCATTCTATGCATTTGATGCACACTTAATATTTATTTAAAGTAAAAACAACAAAACAATAAACATATTATATTTCATGAATTGAAATACGAAAACATATGAGACAAACATGACTGCATACGTCAAAAAGATACAGGCTAGAATCATCAAAGCTCCATATAAACAAGTCAGTGTACATCAATCTCGATAAATGTGTGTCTTATGACATATTTGCATCATGTGTGGTGTTTTTCTTTTAGTGCTTATACAATTCACTGTCCCTAATTTCTCCTCTCGGTCAAAGTGTGTCTTATGACATCTAGGTATACATTATTATGTTCTCCTTTTAGTGCCTATTCAATTCACTGGCCCTAATTTATCCCCTTTTTCTTCTTCGCTTTTTATAAGTGCAACATACTTGCATAAGATTATACTATTCGTTCCTCTATATCGGGTTCTTCTACCACTTTTTCTAACACTATTCCTTAATATTATGTTCACTTCCAGCACTAGCTCTAAGTGAAATTCGTTTTTGAGCTAATTACACAGATCATTGGCAGAGTCAGTCAGTTTTGTGTACAAACTTTTAAATGAATCGTTTCCGGTCACGTACATCGTTCTAGTTGTGAATCTATCAGTGTAAAGTATAATCTAAAGACTCGTCTTAGTAGCGACGAAGAGTCAATAGAGATTGATGACATTTTTAGCAAGAGTTAAAGACGTCGCAGCACTTTTAGCAGAATAAATGTCTCGTTTATAGATAAAGTTTTAGCGGTCATGAAATTTTTGCATGTGATGTTCATAAAAATTCAACAAAGAATCTGTTGGGAAACAAAATTGAGAAATGTAGTCACTAACTCGCGCACTACACGTCATCCAAAATACATTTGAATCGTAGGTGGTGGAAAAAATTGTTGCAAAAGGTTTTGCAATCCTGGATGTTCTAAACACAGTCAATGAATTTTTTTCGAATTAATGTTTCGACACTAAGGACCATAATGGTAGCATGGTACGCTCTTAGATCCAACTTGCTTATTGTGTTTGTCATCATTTCTCCAAAGAATCGGCTTTCGTATATTGTGGAAATAACAATAGTTATAAAAAAATCGAGAAATGATTTTGAGGTTGTGTTTTGAAAATCTCTTGCTAATCGTGTTCCACTATCTCCAAAGACAGATTCTGAACGTGCTCTTTGTAATTAGTCTTTCACAGCTCTTTCCTTTTTTGGAAGAAATAGTCACACATTTTCCGAAGCGAAATCAGTTGGTAAAGGATATCGAAACATTTCAATTACTACCTCTTTAAACATCACACGTCACAATGGAAATTCGCTTTGAAGAGATACGTCCTGTAAACATGTTTTATATTCCTGCACTTAGTTCAATGGAATTCCTTGCATCACTCCTACAGTGTAGGCATAAATGCAAACTCTTAAACGGAGACAGGTAAATATAGATCAGTATGTGACCATTTAAATATTTTTGAAACAATCAATCCTCTTATGTGATTTAGATACCAGCAATTAAATCCTCTTAAATTGTTGTTTGAAGTTCACTTGTATTGTAACAAACTCTATGTAATTGCGTTCTCTTCGGTCATGAGGCACATTTCTGATGCCCTCGTTGTAGTATTCATATTTATGACGCTTTTTTGGACTGACCTAAAGAAGTTAGTGTCACCGCGAAGACCTTTTGGGATGTTCTAGGTTAGCCGAGTCTATATATTCTCATTCGTGACGTGTCACATCTCAAATGAAACACTGTAGTTTCTCTCCGTCTGCAAGTAGCAAATCCTGCTGTGACTAAATAAAGATTTAAATGTAGAACCTTCCGGATTTTAGACCATCTCCTTTGGAACATATGGAATCGACTTTCATTGTCATGATAGGTAAAGCTATTGGAAGCATTAATCTTCTTTGAGTATCACATCAAGCACATGAATGAAATCGTTAGATAGATAGAAGCACGACATCGCTATTACTTTTAAAACATAAATGTCGCTAGTAGATCGGTCAGGTATGCGAACGAAATAGCTTTTAATGTCAGTAGAGGAGCTGGTACGTCGTGCTGCATCGTACTTTACGGGATCAACCTGGTCGTATGGCATATCGTCCCACTCAAGTTCATCACTGATCTTGAGATTTTAAGTAAGCCCCTCACTTGATTGCTGAGTGATAATTATTCATCTTTCTAGGTCGGCATTTGTATTCATAATGACATTTTTACTTAGAAGTCTTCCTTTTTCTGCTGCAGAACGGTACCAACCATAAGAGGCAATATTGTAATGGAAAGATAAACAAAACGTAACAAAAGTACGGTGACCATTACGTATATACCAGAGTAGCTAAATATTTTTGACCATACAGATGGTCATACCAAAACTTAAAATTGACCATAAGATGCGATATTGTGATGGAAAGATAATCAAAACGTAACGAGAGTACGGTGACCATTACGAATATAGCAGAGTAGCTAAATAGTTTTGACCATACAGATTGTCATAACAAAACTGAAAATTGAACTTCGCTTCCCTGCTCCAAGTAGATAAATCATTCCTGTCGTTAAGTCATTTCTAAAAGTGTTAATTCGTCAGACAGTCACAATAGTCTGATGAGACCACATGATATTTGTATTCTTTGAACTTGGATACCTCAGTTGGTCCTTCTGGAACCTATATTGTACTGGAACGGAATGTGTCCGTTAGGTGAAGTGTTAAGGTCTGGAATGCAAACTGTTCACCGTCAGATAATTTGATAAACGAGTTCTAAAATACACCTGATAATGTGAGGGTTTTGTAAATATATAATGTTATGTAGACATAATGTCACTCGAATGTACTGATCTTCTGCGGATTGTTTAGCTATTTGCAACACGTCAACGTTAATTCTTTGACTAGATCGATAGTTCAGTAGAAGTTCTTTGACTTTGCAATTGGTTTGAATTTACCTCTGTCGGCCTCGGTAATGGTATCCGAAACTTTTTGGTATACCACAGCTAGCAAAATATTGATATTGTCTTCGGGGTGGATTTTAGTCATTTACCTAAAGGGTCTCCTTCGATGTTTGGATGATGGCTCTTGAGGATGCTGGATGTATATATAACTGTCGGTGTTCAAGTAAAGAACTCGAGTTTCTAAAGTTTGTTTGATTTCAATCAATATTAAATAAACATTGTATGCCACATATGTTGCATTTACAATCGCATTGGGAGGTGAATGCTCTGTCGATTCTTCATAATTAACCAAGATCAAATCTTCAAGGACACTTCTACGTTTCAATAGTTTCACATAGTCGTCCAACAGTGGAAAGTGGCGACATGGACCAGTCAATTGTTCCGTCTTGAACAATATACGACATTGTGCGAGATTTCCAAAACAGACAAATTCATAATTGTCTGTTCTGGAGCCAAAAATCCTGACAGATTTAGAAGGTATTTTCATTTTATCTAGAGAGGATGAGTAGTCCGATGAGAAGTCCATAGTTTTTTCTGAAGTATACTTGCAAATGACGCTCTATAAATCTCTGAGCAGAAGGATGATCTGTTTTGACCCTTTCGTCTTCATTGTCCGAATGCTCAATGATATTAATTAGTCCGATGAGTTACCTAGAAATCAGGGACGTCAATATCAAACTTTTGTGCATATTGAAAGTCCAAAAAGCTAAAATTTACTTGTTGAATTTATTCGACAATCGAATAGAGCCAAACAACGAGGAGAGCCAGAACTCCTTTTTTCCAACAGGCATGCATATCTAAAGAAACGATGTGTGATATTCCCGAAAAGCAAAAGCTACAAGGCATCTTGGCGTCTAAACCCGGTGTTCCTGAAGGAAAAGAACAAGTGTATTGCTCCTCCTGCAAATTAACCTTTGTCTACGTACTTCGGATAACAAAGCATGAAACAAGTTAGCCAAGAGCAGAAATGTGCTTGCGAATTATTGAGATATGTTGTGCTCTACATATATGGACATCTTATTTGAACCAACAGCTCCAGGACACACTTTTGTCTAGGAAAAAAAGATGCCGTTTTTGTGCCCAAACCATGGAATTATAGCATTCATGTTACATACAGAAATATAATATTGACCTGGAAGATGACATCAAAGAAATCGGGAAAAGGATCAACAAGTAAATTTTAGCCGCAGACATATAGCATGATGTCCCACACAGTCACATCATCCTGACACCAGGCCAACCAGTCCTAACATTAACCTCTTAATGCTGAGCGTCAACCGAAGCAGCTTTTAGCACCATTTTTGTAAGTCTTTGGTATGACTCGACTGGGGATCGAACCTACGACCTCCCGTATCCGAGGCGGACGCTCTAACCACTAGGCCACCTGAGCGGAGAGAGAGAGAGAGAGAGAGAGAGAGAGAGAGAGAGAGAGAGAGAGAGAGAGAGAGAGAGAGAGAGAGAGAGAGAGAGAGACACACACACACACACACACACACACATGTCCCTTTGTTTCACATGACCTCAACACGGTAAAGAGGAATACCATACTGGTTTGGGTAGATATATCATTTTTTTTTTCGAGATGCACTTTAACCAGAAGTATTTAATGTATATCAGATTATCATCACGCACATGACAGGTAAAGCAATATGGAAGAGACCAATCTCTGGCGAGAGATAGGACTGTCTGAAATGGTTGTAGGGACCACTTGTGAGACGACATTTTGGAGATTAGAATAAAACAGGCGTGATGCTTGCTACTTATGTTAGTTCTCTTTAGTTGATAAACCCCAACGGCCCTATTCATGGCCACTCACATCTCTAGAAAAGACAGATACTAGTCAGTCATTGCCTTCTGTGTTTGTCTTATTTTTTCTTTCTCTGTGTTGACAAAAACGCAAGAACTTTAAAGTCCTTGAGTCTTTATCCCATTACTATTTTACCATTCCCTATTAAACAGTTTGGGGCCATAAAATTCATAGACTCCATAGTCTATATGTGGGAGACTCTACGATCTCAAACCTACTATGTATAAGGCATATAGGTCAAAACTGAATGCTGTACAATAAACACACACGGTCACATTTGTAAGGCGTTCTTTTACGAGTACATTTCTTATTTTATGCTATCGATGAAGACGTGGATATTCCATGAGAAAGATGTTATTATTTTTATAAACTTTTTTAATGAGACGGTGACATTATGATGACAAAACGGCATCCACCATGATGGCAATCGCTTTATACATTGGAATGAAATATGTAACGCAAGAGAAGTACTATGAACTTTATTTTTTTTTAGTTTTATTTCCATCATGTATGTACTTTCGTTTCGGATTATGTAAATGAATCATGGTACTATACAAAAAGCGCATCAGAACATATACGGCAAACAACTGTCATTCGATGCGAATATACAAAAAGAACATCAGAACATATACGGCAAACAACTATCATGACATAGAACTGTTTCTTACTTCTGCTATACACTTTCGCTCTCCAATACGTTTTTAAGCATAAAATGAAAATTAATTTTCATTGTTTGAAGTAAATAACGGACATATGTTTACCTGCGCGACAAAATATGTCTGAATATTGATAATTTCATGTATAATATAGGTAATTCTTCTACAGCAAAACATTACACATATATACACGCATGTTTATGGTTGTGTTTTGAATCATTATAAAACACATACATACATACATACATACATACATACATACATACATACATACATACATACATACATACATACATACATACATACATACATACATACATACATACATACATGCATGCATGCATGCATGCATGCATGCATGCATGCATGCATGCATGCATGCATGCATGCATACATACATACATACATACTTACCTACACACATACATACAAATGTATGTTTGTGTTTTTGCGGATTTTAAATATTATAAAGCACGAATGTACAGTTTATATATATATATATATATATATATATATATATATATATATATATATATATATATATATATATATATATATATATATATATATATATATATATATATAGTATGTATGTATGTATGTATGTATGTATGTATGTATGTATGTATGTATGTATGTATGTATGTATGTATGTATGTATGTATGTATGTGTGTGTGTGCGTGCGTGCGTGCGTGCGTGCGTATGTATGTATGCATGCATGCATGCATGTATGTATGTATGTATGTATGTATGTATGTATGTATGTATGTATGTATGTATGTATGTATGTATGTATGTGTGTGTGTGTGCGTGCGTGCGTGCATACATGCATGCATGCATGTATGTATGTATGTATGCATGTATGTATTTGTGTGTAATTGCTATTTACATGCATGTTGAATTTAAAATTGACATTTATATATTGCTTTTTTTCCTAATGTTTTATTACTTGCCAGGAGTGCACGTAGTTCGAGTTAAGATCAGGTTTTCTATTATGCTTAATAGCTTTTAATACTTTAATTTTATGGAACACTTTATTCTTATGTTTGCATAAAAAATATATTGAATAATTAATATACAGTGACTTTTCGGGTATATTTTGTACACCAAAAATATTTACTATTTGTGTTGGTCTGTAAATCTATTTCTCTGTGACTACGACATAACATTAAATATTTATACTGGATCCATGTTACGTTGAGAATATTAGATTAATTTCGCTTCATTAGTTTGTGGTTAATACACGTGGAAATTTTTAAATTACCATAATTAAGAACAGGTATAATTCATTGCTTGTAAAGTCTTGATATAAAGATTTCCTAGCCAGTAATATAAATGTCCTTGAAATAATTTCTCATATTTGCCGAATTTTCATTAAATGTTTCCATTTGTTTAATGCGGGATGCAGTAGTGCATCAATATGTACATAATTTGAGTTGGTGTACTATTGTTTTTGAGTTTGTTTTATTTTTAACATTTTCGATTGTATCCTGCATATATCACATTCAATCGAACTGAAACATTGAATGCTCATTAATGTGGATATGTTTGCTTAACCACGATTCTGATAATTCATCTTCTTGACCTGCAGTTTTTTATTACCAAATTACTGCAAGCGGTTTTCAGATGTATCCAACTAATAAAATTTTGATATCAGTGACATATATACATCCCTTGTTAGAAGCCAAATATATCTCCTCTATTATCCATCCGCTTGTCTATACCTGATATTTTCCCAGGTGAATTATTTGGAGGGTCAAGAAGCATCTTCCAGAAAGATATGACCTTTAACTTGACCTCTGAAGAGTTTCAGAGAAAGTCTGCATTACCATAAATTTCATAAACTAACATGCCGATATATTTATTAAAATATTTGTAACTAATTAAGGCTGTAGATTTACACAAAGGTAGATTTGTCGTTCACATCCGTTCCTTTTGTGCTATGGGATTGACTCTGGCTCGTTTCCATGGAAACAGAAGTAAGGGGGACATTTTTTGGCGGCAATTTTCTCATAATATCTAGGAACATGGATTTCAACTCGTCCCTGAAACGTCTATTCATAATTATATAGACCCAAAAGTTGGCATGGAAACTTAACAGCAATGCAATCTCGTATATCAAATGGGAAAGACGGTTTTCTCTTAGTGCCAGGATTTCTTGACCGCTATGCTTTTTGATTACAGTCACTAGCAGAAATATGCCATATGGGATTTCTGGAATCAGGAAGATGATTGCAATGCAAACAACAATTATGGAAACTCTCTTATTTTGTTGGTCCCTCTCGCGACTTTGTTCAGCACTGAGTGACTCTTTTCGAATGTTGTGATGAAACAGCTTTTGAATCATTAATATTGTGAGGACAAGTAACAGAACGCACGGCAGTATATGCACAAGAAGCAAAGTTATCCACAGAAAGGCGCAAGATTCCACACATGGATCTTCAATGGTCCACTGACAGAAACCTAATGTTTTGTCTGCTTTTTTCTCATTAAGATGGTAAGTATGTATGACGAACGCAATAATAGTAATAAGAACGACTGTGATCAAAGTTCGGCGAGTCGTAAACCAAGATTTTGTTTTGAATGGAAACCAAACACAAAAGAATCTTTGAAATCCAAGCAACAATGTCTGCCATATGGACACAGTGTGGAAAACCTTGGATATGTAAAACTTAGAAATCATATATGCCTCACACCAACCTTCATTCAGTTCCACCCATCCTAGCTTTCCACTGGTGAAGACATGTATATATGCAGGCAGGGTGACAAGTCCAGTTAGAGAGTCAGATATTGCGATGAAAAGAAGGATAAGGTTTGTGGTTGTTCTCATGCTTTTTCTTACGAAAACGGCTACAATTAGCACATTTGCAAAGGCCGTTAGAATAACCAGAAACGTCCAAACGTAGACATAAGTCATTTTTTCAAAATCATGCAATTGGTAAAAGAACACTGAATAATAGGAATTCTCGTAATAATTATCTGACATATTAGTGTTCTCTTGTCTACCATTTACAGTAGAATTTTCCGAAGAATCTGTCCACGAAGTGATATTGTCTGGAAGCATGTCCGACTCCTTACGGGTCTCCAAGTTGCTATTTCTATATGACATCTGGCCACGTTTATCGACCTCAATCTATATTTTCCAAGTCTGAAAATATTTTAAGCGGTTATATTTACTATATTTTCATTGCAAAATTTCATTGCATTACGTAATTACATGATTCTAGTACGTATTTATAAGTGATACGTAACAGTGCTATATTTTATAACTATCAATTATGTAGGTGATGGCTGGCATTTATATTTATATAATAGATATTGCTTTGATAACACGTACTTTAATTGATGATTGTCAGGCATACTCTTATTTCAGAAATAAGATTATAAAATTCAAACCCAAATTGATGTTTCCTAATTTGCTTAATTAACGTAATATATAGATTTCACTGTACAAGTGTTTGTATTGTCACGAGGAATGTCGTCATTGAGTGGGGGAGGGGGGGCAGAGTGCGTTGGGGTCGGTCGAACTAGGGTGGAAGCACAAGAGTTCAAAGAATTTTTCTAGCCTTCCAGGCAATTGTTTATTTATTTAAAATCTTTTATGATCGTGATAATCTTTTTATCAATCAATAAACAATTATATGCTAAAGTTCTATACAAAGCATGTCATACTTGATAGCCTGTGCTTGAACACTAAGAAAAAAAATTTAACTTTAGAACACGGCTGATATCACAATTAGGCTCGCGTCATTACATCAAGGACTGGTCGTATCATATAAGGATGTCAATTCGATGATTCGTCCCTGTCCTTTGTCTAAAGTCCCAATGATCCCATTTATTAGTAATCAACAAATAGCTGAATTTGAAACTGCTATCGTATTTAAATTGCAAAACCAATACAGTAAGTAAAATTATTTTTATGGGGGTAACAACATTAACAACAAAAAGAAAACAGTAACAAAATCACTTAAGATAACATAGCAAAAAAGAAATAGAGAAAACAACTAAGTACATTAAAACAAGAAATAGAGAAAACAACTAAGTACATTAAAACAAGAAATAACGGAATGTAATTTGCATAATGCAGGATGGAGTAAGTGTTAAATTAATATGTAAATGAATTTAGTATGAATATGAATGTAGTATGAAAATGAATTTAGTATGTACATGAATTTAGTATGAAAATGAATGTAGTATGTAAATGAATTTAGTATGAAAATGAATTTAGTATGTAAATGAATTTAGTATGAAAATGAATTTAGTACGAAAATGAATGTAGTATGTAAATGAATTTAGTATGAAAATGAATTTAGTATGTAAATGAATTTAGTATGAAAATGAATTTAGTATGAAAATAAATTTAGTGTGAAAATGAATTTAGTATGAAAATGAATTTAGTATGTAAATCAATTTAGTATGTAAATGAATTTAGTATGAATATGAATGTAGTATGTAAATGAGTTTAGTATGTAATTGAATTTAGTATGTAAATGAATTTAGTATGAAAATGAATTTAGTATGTAAATGAATTTAGTATGAAAAAAAATTAGTATGAAAATGAATTTAGTATGAAAATGAATTTAATA
The DNA here is from genome assembly GCA_016746295.1 of Potamilus streckersoni. Lineage (NCBI taxonomy): Eukaryota > Metazoa > Mollusca > Bivalvia > Unionida > Unionidae > Potamilus > Potamilus streckersoni. The sequence continues at coordinate 231,317 of JAEAOA010001006.1, read as the reverse complement.
TGTAAATGAATTTAGTATGAAAATGAATGTAGTATGTAAATGAATTTAGTATGTCAATGAATTAGTACGAAAATGAATATAGTATGAAAATGAATTTAGTATGTAAATGAATTTAGTATGTAAATGAATTTAATATGAAAATGAATTTAGTATGTAAATGAATTTAGTATGTAAATAAATTTAGCAAGTAAATGAATTTAGTATGTAAGTGAATTTAGTATGAAAATGAATTTAGTATGAAAATGAATTTAGTACGTGAATGAATTTAGTATGTAAATGAATTTAATATGTAAATGAATTTAGTATCAATATGAATTTAGAATGAAAATGATTATAGTATGAAAATGAATGTAGTATGTAAATGATCAATTTAGTAAGTAAATGAATTTATTATATAAATTAATTTAGCATGTAAATGAATTTAGTATGTAAATAAATTTAGTATGAAAATGAATTTAGTATGTAGATGATTTAGTATGAAAATGAATTTAGTATGTAAATGAATTTAGTATGTAAATGAATTTAGTATGAAAATGAATTTAGTATGTAAATGAATTAGTATGAAAATGAATTTAGTATGAAAATGAACGTAGTATGTAAATGAATTGAGTATGTAAATGAATTTAGTATGTAAATAAATTTAGTATGAAAATGAATTTAGTATGTACATGATTTAGTATGAAAATGAATTTAGTATGTAAATGAATTTAGTATGTAAATGAATTTAGTATGTAAATGAATTTAGTATGAAAATGAATTTAGTATGTAAATGAATTAGTATGAAAATGAATTTAGTATGAAAATGAATGTAGTATGTAAATGAATTAAGTATGTAAATGAATGTAGTATGTAAATGAATTTAGTATGAAAATGAATTTAGTATATAAATGAGTTTAGTATGTAATTGAATTTAGTATGTAAATGAATTTAGTATAAAAATGAATTTAGCATGTAAATGTATGTAGTATGAAAATGAATTTAGTATGTAAATGAATTTAGCATGTAAATGAATTTAGTATAAAAATGAATTTAGTATTTAAATGAATTTAGCATGAAAATGAATATAGTATGAAAAATGAATTTAGTATGAAAATGAATGCAGTATGTAAATGAATTTAGTATGAAAATGAATTTAGTATAAAAATGAATTTAGTATTTAAATGAATTTAGCATGAAAATGAATATAGTATGAAAAATGAATTTAGTATGTAAATGAATTTAATATGAAAATGAATTTAGTATGAAAATGAATGTAGTATGTAAATGAATTTAGCATGTGAATGTATTTAGTATGAAAATTAATTTAGTATGAAAATGAATGAAGTATGTAAATGAATTTAGTATGTAAATGAATTTAGTATGAAAATGAATTTAGTATGAAAATTAATTTAATATGTAAATCAATTTAGTGTGAAAATGTATTTAGTATGTAAATTAATTTAGTATGAAAATGAATTTAGTATGTAAATGAATTTAGTTTGAAAATGAATTTAGTATGCAAATGAATTTAGTATGAAAATGAATTTAGTAACTGTCGTGATTAAATTAATATCGCAGCTATTACAGGGCGACTTTGGGACTACCTTCTTTTCCCATTTCGGAGATCTGCCTGTTGTTAGATTATATGCGTTCTGCATATTTAATTCTTTATTCTTCTGATTCTCTCTCCATCTCCACATTTAGACTACATGGTCAAAACTTCATGGAGTATGCAGTAATGTTCTGAATGTATTATGAAGGAATGAAAAGATGCCAGTAGACAACAAAATCCAAAATAGAAAAAAAATACAATTACAGCATGCAAGGTATTACGTAGATGATAAATAGTGGTTCCATGTTATTCCTAACTTATATAATTTTCGGTGTAATGATAATGTTTACCTGTCTAAAAGCATTGACACAATATAATTGAGAAAACTCAGGGAAATAGACAGTTGTCGCCTTTAAATATAAATGTTCAGGTGAAAATATACCTTGATTTATCATCGTATATAGTATCTAGAAATTGTCAAGAGAGACTGCGTGACTCGTGAAAATATAATATTTAGTCTTATTTATGTTATTATGCCTAAAAAAAACACGTAGATGACTTCTAATTATCAAAGAGCAAGCTTACAGTAACATAATTCTAACATATATATTATAAAAGCATTTTATACGTTACCCCGATTAGAAACGTTTTCACGTCGCAAAATATTGTGACTTCTTTGAAATAATTGTCCAACTGTTGCACGTTAAGCGACGCTTTTTGAATCAATGAATTAAGATATCTCTCAATGTGTCGACTTAACATAGGCGTTGTATATCTGATAAAGTGTCTCTAATTCCGGATGTGTTTAATATCGCAGTTCAAGGTCTGAAACATTGTTGAAGTGGCAACTCATGCTTTCTCTCAGTAGTTAAGGGGATTGATACAACCCTGTGTTTTGGATGTAATGGAAAGTTAACATTGGGGGTCAATGAAGCCATAAGAATAAATTTAATATTGGTGATCACTATGATCGCAAGGAAAAAGTACCAACTGCATTTTAATTTCTTTAATTTGAAAATGTCTAGCCATAAGCAAACGTCGTGGGGATGCAAGACACTTAAATACAATGTATCCCACATTGTTAACAACCTGACCATTTAGGTCTACTATATCTACAGTTTACATAACATGTAACGTACTACTTGGAGCAACAAGAAGCGCGATTATAACAGATCAAATAAAACAATAACACTTGAATTAGAGATCCCTGATGTGACACATCCCTATAAAATGCCCTGCAAAAGACGTGGAGGAAGAATTGTGATAATGAATAGTTGCGGATCCATCATCCACGAGAGAATCTTAAGTAACCGCGTAGACCAAGAAACGGATAAGCTGGACGTCGGTGGATGACCATATCTAACTTAGCCGGTCCTACGCTTGCTGATTACTTCTGCAATACCATATTCAAGTGCTCGAACAACTGTCTTGCTAAATGTCTTTTTATGAGGTATTGGGTAAGCTTATTGTGTTTTTTAGAAGACCACAAAACTACCTTATGTGATAGTGGCATCTATGAGCTATTGATAGGTATTTTAATTTAATTTACTACAGATGATGGCACACCATCAGTTGTTTTGGTCTGGAGTTCTTGGCATTGGCGTTGCAAACATCTTTTGGGACAATGCTGAGAACCCCATCCGCACGGATGTGATTCTTGGAACTATCAGTGCAGTAATTTGCACCGACTTTAAAGCTGGGATATTAATCAAAGCTTATAAAAATTTGTGGTATTGCACTACGCAAGGAAAGCTATACCGTCATCGTCGTGGTCGCCTGTGTTTATCTTATTATTTATTTAGTAGGGATGACGGGAACGGGCATCAGTTTTAATCTATTTGCACTAGGTATTAATGGTACGTAATGGCTGTACTGCCTTTCTGCTTAACGTCTCACATTAAAAGCCTTGCAGCTAGCTTTGTGTCAACGTTTTTTGCCAGAAACATTATCAGGTGCGCATAGCTCACATGATATTCAACCACTCTAAATATTTTTGGCTTTCACAATTAGTAAAACAAAGCTAGTGCCGTGCAATTAGAATAGCAAGAAATACATGTCAGTGATTTGCTTTAAGATAATCTACGCCAAATGTGATTGTAAACTATCACTTCAGATTGTAATGGAACGAGAATGCATATTATAAAGACATTGAGCACAAGATTGTACGCATAGCGTCGTGACCCAACCCGCTGTTAGCTAAGGGGAAATTCGCTTGGCTCAACAGCTAAAAGCACTGCCCTCAACGGCTTTGCTGGCTCGATTGCTACTACAAAACATTCTGATATTCTCGAAGTTCTCGAAGCGTACATAGCAATAATATAATATTAGGGGTATGCAACATCAGTTATCACTCTTCTCACTAGCATGAGCAATAAATTTATTTTAGAAAACGACACGTTCTTTAATTTTTAAATGATCGACCAGAAAGAGAAGTAGTCACTAAATTATGTGAACAGACGGCACAATCATTGTACCTCTTGGCTAGCATGTTGAAAATTTGTTGCAGACCGTGCCTTTTCCGGATCCAAATATATAACTATGGCAACTGAGATTTGCTTGAAAACCATTGCCATCTTGCTGATACACTATTGCAACAGATTACTGGTACGCATATTGGAAATTATCTTCAATTGTTTACAGAAGAGCCCTCAACCCAACCCAGACAAATAAACATTTACACTACGCTCCTCACTGTGGAATTTTAATCTGCCACTGTACTAAAAAAAACCCACGGTTCCCATAAGTTAAGCTTGAAAAGAAATTTCGATGGTTGAGAAGAATTCCATACGTGCTAAGACTGAGAGTGAGCGTGGTATCTGCAAAAGTCACCGTCGTACCGTCAATGCGGTCGACGGTGACTGATGTGTCCATGACAGGCAGTTCGAAGGAGTCGATTTATTGTCAACAATCACCTCGTTTCGATCACAGCTATCAGCTATCAAACATAAAAATATTTTCTAAAGAAAGATAACAATATTTAATTGTTTAAGCAATGCCTTGCTGACATAGGCATTATCCATCAGCAAATAAGATGTACACGTAGAAACACAACCTAATATTGAAAATACTATACAAACTATTCCTATATAGATATAAAATTGAAAACACACACCACACACACACACACACACACACGAAACTATGCTCTTCAAATAAGCAACAGAAAAGAATGAAAGACAGCAAGCTTTCTACAGTTTAACAAATAATTGATATCCTCTGAATAATAAGTGAAATTAAAAAAAACGAATATACTGTATTAAAGCCAAATGCGAATTAAATCCCAAAATAGTCAGAGTTACCGACACAAGTCCTAGTACTTTAAATCCTGAATAAACTCAGTATAACTCTAGAAGAAATCCAAACACTGAAGGCGATGTATATTATAGCTTATACAGTGTTGATGTGTCAACAATCGTTTGTTGAATCACAGTAATATAATTTTAGTTTGAATTCAGTATTAATTTCAGTGAATGTTTTTATCCAGGAATTTTGTCAGAGCACTGTTGTACTTCCAAGTAAAAAAATCAGTTTAATTCATTAATTGGAAGAAAATAAAATTCAGCTCAAATGATAACAACATAATATAATTCGAAAGTGCTAGATGTTAAAGCACGAAATGAACAAGTCCTCACAATTACACGATTATATATTTTTCTACTTGACATCAGGTTGCAATTAGCATTGTAGTAAAAATAACCATCATCTAATAGAAAATAACCTTGTAGAATGATCCTGATGTTTACAAAATCAAAACAACAATCTGGATTACACACAGGAAATTCCAAATATTAGACCCAAATAAACATATTTGCTTCTTCTATTAATAACAATCTTGATATCAAGCCCATGCACATAGAGAATAACTATGCTACGCATTAGTTGTTTACAATAAACAAAATATAAACAATCAATTAAGTGAAGCAGAAATAAACTAGTTTTGGACACAGTCATGTCCAGCATATAATGTTACATAACAATAGTATGTAATGAAAACAAATCAAAACTTAGAAACAAATAATTAAATAAAATATTCATAATGCTTCCCCTCATAGCGAAAAAGAATTATTTACCCCATTAAGCCTTTTTTATTATAAGTCGAATGTACATATGAGAAAAATTACATAAGCTGAAATCTTAAGAATGATAAAAAGTATACATGAAACAATATATTTATACACATGTGAAAGTGCATAAATTATCTTTTTTTCTAAACTTGCCTGATGTCAGTATTGTATTACCGTTACTTAAGGCTCCACCTTATTAACCCCTGATTTTTGTTTTTCATCTTGCTTGCCAAAAAAGTATGGTGATTATGAATACTAAACACAATAATCGGAGAAGGAGTTAAATTAATATAGACTTCAAAGTGTTGTAATGCCAATATCAAAGCCAATCATTCCTTCTTGACTGTGGAATAATTTCTTTGGAGATTATTTCTTTTCGTGAAAAATAGAAAAAGACCATACTAGATGATCTACACCATTTTTGTATTCTTAAACCAATACTGCACCAACCTCAACATCACTTACATCAACAGACAGCTTAAATGACTGACTGAAATATGGAGCTGTAAATTATGGTTCACTCATCAAGGAGGCTAGAAATCAATGACAATATCGAAAAACACTAGTAGCGACTTCAGCATCCAGACTGGATGTTGCCAGATTAAAAGACAATGCAGTTTCGCGTTGCTTACGGGTGTAACAGCATTAAGAAAAGGCTGTGAAACACATTTTTTTCAACAGAAGATAAATACATAAAGAAAGTATGGATGCATTATTGCAAGCGAGTGGATTTCAAAGCCACACCATACAGCACTCTGTGCGCATTAGATTTTTCAAAGGAATGTTACGAGAGGAATCCTGAAAAAAAAACGGCAGCTGTAGGATACGCATAGGCTAAGCCAATACTAAAAGTTGGCGCTGTTCCAGACTACCGTTGGGTATTTTAAATCCTGGGGAAAGTGTTAAACTTGAGAATTACGAGTAAGTGACCACAAAATGCATCAATCAATTTACGTATATTTAATCTATATCAGCAGTGCTAAAAAATCTGATAGCCTGGCACCAAGGGCCTCTCTAATTTTAGTTCGGGACGATCCTGTATTCAATGTGAAATGCCCGTCGGGCTTGTCGAAAAAATTGTTTTGCCTGATGAAAATAGAATCGCTCTGATGAAATGAGTAAATGTATTTTCAAGATGTTGAAATACATGCCTTAACACTGCACAATCTAAATCAAATCACCACTGTCCAAGGTGAAATTGACATCTGATTGTAATCAAATGAACCTTTGCTAAAAAATAAGATTAAAAACCCCTGACGCAGTCGTGTTTCGAGAAAACACAATTTTCAGTAATCTTAAACAAGTTTAAAAGATTTAAAAAAAATTAACAAAAACCCTTTTAGTCTATGCCTGTTATATGTAGTATGTATAAACGGTAATCGTAATAATTGGAACCGGTGTAAAACTATCCCTTGCGCAGTTTAAAAATCAAAGTTTTACATTCATCCTATCCCCTTGCCCAAATGTGCAAGTGTCAATGGGACACCATTTCTCCCTGTGATACGCCTTATTATCCCACAGGAGAAGCCGCTTTTTCATATTCTGGTTAGCTGTGGCTAAACTGCAAAATAGCTGGAGTTTTGATTTAAGTACACAGGCAATAAAGCCAGTGTGACTAATCAACAGTTAATCGTTCTCCTTGCAATCTTGCAAAAAGGATTGTCCTTCGGACATACTTCAAAGAAACCATGTTCGACAGTGTGTATATGTAAACACCAGCAATTGATTGGTAAATAAATGATGCCCTATTTTGTTGTAACTTACGATGCCTAGAACTTCATTTTAATAGTTAAATCTGCAGTTAATAGTTCAAGCTACCGTACATGTGCCAACTGTTTTTCCCATATTTTATGACCCACTTTACAGTAACGTTTTAAGGCATTGGCATGCGAGGCACGTGCCTAAGGCCCCGCGCAGCGAGGAGCCACCACGGCAGCCAAAAGAAAAAAAAACAACAAAATTTCGGTGTAGGTTGTGATAGCAGTTTAGTGTTTGTGCCTAGGGCCCCAAAACTTCTTAAAACGGCTCTGCCATCTTATTTCCTTTGGTTTAAGTCTTAATGGATATAACACTGTTTTTGCTGAATAAAATGTTAACTCTGAATTTAGTTCTTTGTTGTCACATATACTGCATGGTATATTTTGTTTTATTCCTTCTTTTAATTTAGTCATGATAATTAAACTTATCATATACAGTAGAAAAATGTTGAGTGTAAACTGGTCCAGTTTCTTTGGTGGAACTGGAGTTGCAATTTAGTTTGTAAAGAAAGTTGAACAACATTTAGTGATCATTCATGGGTTTGAAGCTGATTGGTGACAAAATTTTATTTATAATTTTTTTTCCTAAAGTACCGCTGTAGTGGTTTTAAAAAAAGATGTGAAATTTATGTGAAACGGTATTGTAATATTAATTATTTTAATCCAGTGCTTGGTTTAGACGTAACAAAGCTCTAAGATATGAAAAGCTACAGAGGCCCTATTTGATATAAAATAAATCTGAGAGGCTCCTTTTGACTGAGCTATGACTGTGAGGTCTTAAGCTGTATCTTATTTAGTTTATGCCTAAATCTGGTACTGATTTTGTCACTGCAATATTCACAAGTGATAAAAAAGGACATGACATCTTTTAATTGCATATGTTATATCTATTAATCGATGGCCTCAGGAGATTTAGTATGGTCAGCAGTCAGAAGCTAGAGTTATTATTTACTACGAATATTGAACAGAATCTTCTGACATATTTTCAGCTTCATATGCATGATTCAACTTGTCGTAATATCTATCTATATATCTATCTATCTATCTATCTATCTATCTATCTATCTATCTATCTATCTATCTATCTATCTATCTATCTATCTATCTATCTATCTATCTATCTATCTATCTATCTATCTATATATATATATATATATATATATATATATATATATATATATATATATATATATATATATATATATAGTTACGACCCTGTCGTTGAATTATGTGTTGAAGGAAAAAATTCTGCAAAAATCGTTTTATTTCATTTTTATTTCATCTTTATATCATTAAATGTAGTTTTTATTATTATTATTATTATTATTATTATTATTATTATTATTATTATTATTATTATTATTATTATTATTATTATTATTATTATTATTATTTTGTTAGCACGGGTTTAATGTTATGTTAGAAACATCTTGCTTACATAAATCGTAAATGTGACTCGTGTAAGCACGAGCTTTGCATAATAGTAAATTTGTTGCAAGTAAACATTCAGAAGAAGATATGTAAATTAATGGCTGATACTTGTTCAGGCTTTCCTAACGTCTAGATGGATTGCGAAATCACATGTGTTCTTCGTGTGTATGTACATGACACGACGTATTAGTGTCTTTTATATGCTTAGTTATCTGTAAGAAAGTTTAGTCGTAGCCGATTTCAACATCTTAGAGAGTTACATAGCTTATATTACTTTAAAAAATGCATTTTTGTGCTGTAAGAGGTTTTCTGTTCGTGTGTCTACGTAGAGCGACATGTGTTTTGTTAGTGGAGATAATAGTACTTCGCATACTTTCTAAATAATTATTTTCCTTGGAGAACAACACTACTGGTTTGGACAAAGACATTTTCTGAAATTCTTCTAAACTGAAACAGACACAATATAATTTGTGCTACACTGTGTAAATTCTGTGATTTTTGTGTTAGCCTTCGTATGACGTCATTATCCGCCATCTTGTACTGGAATTGAAGTTCAGACTGTGTCTGTTTAAAACTGTTCACATGACTTATGTTTTCATATATTTAGAACAAATGTTTGGATCTCCTTCGTAAATCGTAAGTCTTGTTTCATATAATTACCTTTCCTAAATGTTTTATAGGGAAATAAATTATTTTTATTAAAATTTACAATGCTTGTTGTCTTCACTCTTTCTATGTGTTACTTTGAACGAACCGATACGTAGCATAAATAAATTGGGGTCTCATCCGGGATATATGTAATTGGTAAATCAAAATGAAATTAAAATTCCCCCTAGTTCATTTACTTGAAATCTTAGTGAAAACAATAGGCTTTCTTTTAATAGTGTCAAAATTGGAATTTCTTTCTACTCCAACTCAATAACAGCTGAGTAGTTTTATGAAGGATGAATTGCTAGAACTTTCAAGAAAGTATGAACTATCTGAAACAAATGTTACCCTAACTAAACAAGAAATACATTTTTTTTATTCAACATTTGGTAGAAAAGAATATCTTTGACAAAAATGTTTTGGCATCTGTCAGTAAGTCTATAACCGACGCTGACATTAATATGGCGAAACTGAAAGTAAAATAAAAATTGTAGTTTCAGAAAGAACAAATACAATTACAAGAACAATTAAGAGTACAATCAAAAAAGGAAGAGTATGATAGGAAAAAGAGAGAACAAAAGACAAATTGAATTGCAAAAAAGAACAAATGAGATTACAATCTGAAAAGGAGGAGAGAGAGAGGGTGGAGGGAGGGAGGGGTAGTCGGGCAAATTGAATTACAAAAAAAGAACAAATGAGAATACATCTAGAAGAAAAAGATAAAGATAGGCAAATATAATTAGAAAAGGAACAAAGACAATTTAAAGAAAGAAAAAGGGAGAGAAAGATGCAAAAGGAGAGGGATGAAAAAGATAAAGATTTTCAACATATAATGAAAGAAGTTGGTTGAGCTGGCAAGGGACAGGCAAGATTCCACTTCTCGAGCAAATTAAAAATTTGATATTTTAGGAAATATCAAGTTAGTTCCCCATTTTAGTGAAAAAGAAGTATACAAATATTTTATTCTTTTTGAAAACGTTGCCGAGCATTCATAATGGCCAAGAGAGTTTTGAACTCAATTATTGCAGAGTGTACTTAATGGCAATGCCAACAATATCTATATATCTGTCAGTAGAGCAAAGTTCAAATTATGATATGGTTAAGGAATGCATCTTAAAAGGTTATGCTTTAGTTCCCGAGGCTTCTCGACAAAAGTTCAGAAACTATAGGAAAGATGTTAGACAAACGTATGGTGAATTTGTTGGCGAAAAGAACAGGTATTCAAGAGATGGTACTTAGCCAAGATAGTCAAACATGCTTTTGAAAGTCTTTAACAATTAATATTACTTGAAGAGTTCAAGAACTGTGTTCATAGTGACATTAAGAATCATCTCGAAGAGCATAAGTTTGAAACTTTGGAAAAAGCTGCTATTGCTGCTGCTGATTATTCCTTAACTCATAAAGTTAACTAGTGTAATCAAATTATTTCTCTCAGCATTCTACTAAAAGAAGGGCGTTTCAATCAAATACGACTCTCAGTAAAACTCAATCTGGCACAAATTCTAAAATTCAAGGTTCTGAGAGACTTGATTCAAAATCCTTGTCCCTACTCACGTGTTCCTATTGAAAGTGAAAAGGACACGTCATTTCTTATTGCTTCAAATTAAAATATAGGCATCCTAACCAAGATATACCTATTCCAAATGTTCTTATTTCTAAGAGGTCAAAGTCATGGTCATGTATTGAAAACAATACATTTGTTGGGTTTGAAAAACCTCAGTCTGATTGTGTTATGGATACTTTTTGATCCATTCATGTCGAAGGGTTCTAGATCACTCTTGGGTGATTTGTCCAATCCTACCCCTATTAAAATTTTGAGGGATACAGGAGCTTCTCAGAGTCCTTTAGATTCAGGTATTTTGCTTTCTGAGAATTCCTGTTCTAATAAGTGTTATTGTTCTGGGAGTAGAGTGCGCCTTTGTTTATGTTCCTCTTCATTCTGTTAATTTGTCATCAGGCTTAGCTTTAGGACATGTGACCATCGGTGTAGTGTATAATTTACCCATTGATGGCGTTCATTTGTTGCTTGGCAATGACTTAGCTGGAGACAATGTTGTGGACAAGGCTTCTTTGGATCAGAAAGTGGATCCTATTGAAAAAGAAATTCCTGATTTATTCCTAGCTTGTAGAGTTACAATAGCTATGGAAAATAAAGCTCTTGAGAATGATTTTGATACGGAATGTGTTCCTTTAGCTGACACATATATTGGTCAGGCTTTTGATGAGGTCACTTTCACTTCTAATTTGGATCAGTCAAAAGGTATTGATCATAGTGATCATCTTTTGAATACTGTTTCTCTTTTATCTGATCTGGGTGATAAACGAAAATCACTTTTTGTCGAACAGGATAAGGATCCTGAGATCACCTGTTTGTTTCAGCGGGCTGTTAGTGAAACTGAAGCAACTGAAGTACCTGTCTATTATTTCGTTAAAAATGGACGAATAGTCAGTAAAATATCAGATTGTAGTTCTGAAACCTTATAGACAGGAAATACTTTAATTGGTTCATGAAACTCCTATGGCTGGTCATTTAGGGATAAATAAAACGTATCACATGATCTTGACTCTATCACATGATCTTGACTCACTTCTGTTGGCCAATAATCAAAAGTGATGTGTGCAAGTTTTGTAGATTATACTTGTCAAATCGTGGGAAAACCAAATCACAAGATACCTAAAGCTCATTTGCAGCCAATATCTGCATTTGACAAAACATTTAATATAATTGTGGTAGATTTTGTTGATCTCTTACCAAAGACTAAGTCAGGTAACTAAAAGTTGTTGATCATCAATTGCGCATCAAGTTTTACAAAGATTATTCCTTTGACGAATTTTGCTCAATTTGGCCTTCTCAAATTTGATCAATTTGGTCAAAGGTCAAATTTCAAGACCGGTATGTCCCAGCTTATTACACTTGATTTTGGCATTCAGCAGTTCAAGTCAAAAGTGAAACCATAGTTTCACCAAAGTGTACTGGAGAGAATATTAGAATTCTGTAATAAAGTCAATTCTCTTGATCATTCTGCAGAATTTTCATCAAATAAGATTTTCCGGCCCTTAGAAAGTAAAGAAGAAAATGAATGAGTTAAATTATAATATTAGTACTCAAGTCTAAGTAAATTAATGTAGTACTATTATTTTAAACAAAATAACCAAGTAAATCATGCAATTAATTTTGTTGTATATGTCCCATCAAATGAGGATTTGAATGAAGGAATTCAGTTGGATTCTACTAGTCTTGAAACAACCTGTCTTTGGAATTCGGAAGTTATATAGAGGTTAGTAAGAGTGATTGGAGTTAACCGTGTATTGGAAGATGGCGGCATGACACCTTTCAGCATGCAAAGTTTGCCGGCTATGATCATGTATTCCGTATATTAGTATATTTTTGTCACGTATGTGTCGTTAGCGTACATATTATTAAGCATTATTTATGCTAACATTTGTCAAAATATTGATATATTTATCAAGAATTTATTTTCTGAATATATATGAAACATGATTACATTTTCAAAGGGTTTATTCAATCCTTTGATTTTGATTTTATATTATTTGGACCAAGTAACGTAAGTATCCAATATTTATAACCAATGAACATCACAACAGATGGCTCGTAAAAATGATATGCATCAGCAATAACCATTTATTTGGTTGTTTCTTTTATAATAAAACATACAGGTGAATTTGGAACGCCTTTTATACTCCCAAAACCCTTATTTTACACAAAACAACGCCATACATAAAAGGTTTACGTGTCATGAGCTTTGTGACCTACATTCTGAAGACTCGTGAATGAATGCTCAGGGTATAATTATTCAAAATTTGATTTAAAGTTTCTCTAAACGTGGCGGCCCCCATAAAAAACATCGGTGTCATTTGTGTTAGCAGGTTAGTATTATATTAATAAATTTACCAAAATGACACACGTGCACATGACATGGAAACGCAATACTCTGTTTATAGTAACATATATATATATATATATATATATATATATATATATATATATATATATATATATATATATATATATATATATATATATATATATATATATATATATATAGTGCCTTATATATTCCTACTACTGAAAGATACCGAAACCCAAACTAGTTAAAGTTACCAATCATATGTAAATAAACTTGGAAGAGCTCGCCAAAAACTGGGTTGAGTTCTTTGTAAACTCGACCAAGTTGGATTGAGCTGTCAGTAAAATTCAGTAAGGTTACTGAAGGGGAATTTAGTAAACAAAGTACGGGCGTTGAACAAAATCGTTTGCGATTTGAAATATCTATTTCTCTAACATTACTTGTAAAGTTTACCGAGGCGAAGTTGGAATTTAGAACGTGTAAATACTTCAAACTTTGCAGGAAGCTCTCCCCGATCTCAGCAGATGCAACGGTATTTACAGTAATAAGGCACACGCTTCTGCAACTCTGACAACTGCCAAGAGCCAGTCACTGCCGAAGATGCACCACAAGCGACGAATCCGAATGTGATTAACATAGCTCCTCGAAAACGATCAGAGATGCAGATTACTCCGCCAAAATTACAGAATGATCGGATTAATACGGAATTACGATAGAATACGCATATACATAAATTGAAGTGGACTCGTAAGTGGACATTTTAAACATCACAAGTGTATATTAAGTACTGAAAATGAATATCAAAGTGAAAGTGGAAACGTATCTACGCTTGACACCTGGCTTCATTATCTTGTTTATTCCGGTTAAGGTCAGGAATAACATATTCAATATTTATATTTGAAGGAGTAAAATTTATTATTAGAAAATATCAACCTCTCTGCTCACTTTTACAATATCTAAAGAGATAGGAATTTTTGAAGCAATGGAATAAACATTTAAGTTCAATATCATATAAACGTAGCTTAAAAGTTTATTTTCAAATGCCTTGCTCACAGTAAGACCCGCCAGAATGACCCGAATTTGGCCCAGCATTTGCAATGGCAGGTACTTTGTGACTTTGTTGGACATGATGCTACGTGTCTGCGACATGGTAGTAGTAATAGGGGCCTGTTTAGCCTCAATGGGAGTTATTAAAAATTAGCCTTGGACTCTATAGCCTCAATATATATAGCCTCAAAAGTAACAGCCTGAAGGATTATAGCATCAATGGAAATTTTGTATTAGTGACTAGCACACACCCGGTCTGTATAGCCTCAATGGGAATTAGCATTATTTTTGTATAGGAGTAGAGGAATGGCATAGGTGGCATGACGTCACAGTACTTGATATTGTCAACACAGTAGCAATGTACAAGTACTGTGACGTCAAGCTTTCGTCAAGTACTGTGACATCAAACGTTCATCCTGTTAGAATAGTGTATGTTTTATAACTTACAGATACTATACAATTCATTGTTTTTTTAATTTGTTGTTGACTAGGGAATATAAAAAATTTTCAAACATTTTTTGTTGTTGTTTAGACAATATAAAAACTTATAATCTTTTCGAGGCATTGAAAGTGGCCCTAAAAAAGGCCTTTAATTGTTATGTTAATACCAGCTCGTTAACATACAGGGCATCTCATTGATCTTCTTTTCTTTCTCAAACTTTGTCTTACTTATGGTCCGTAAAGGACGACTCTCTTTAGACACCCTTGTCTTTCTGCATAGATTCTTCGTTTCCAATGGGCTGTATCAGTGATCTGAGTAATGGCCCATGATGATCTGACATACATGGGATAGTCCAGGTTAAACAGCATCGATGATACGACGTTAGAAGATTCTACGTTGATACACATCTTTTGTGATTAGAACATGTGACAGAAATAAAGTGAACCTCGTTTATTCATAGGGGAAGAGTGGATCGAAAAGGATTGAAACGGTTGGCCAATCCCAACACACGTTACAAATTTTGGTCACTTCGTGGAGTCTGTCTTCCAATCCGAAGAGAGCTACCTGTGACGTCACAATTTCTATATACGTGTGCTAGCATCTGTACGCAGGGAATTGATGCGACATTGTTAGGCTTAACATGGAGGAACCTAAGACAATAATGACTTGGGGTACACCAGTTGTGGAGACGAAAAGCGATGGCATAGGATCTGTTACTAAAGTGAACACAGTACAACTGCCCGAAGAGGTTGATTTCAACTGTGATTTAGCTGATTTTCTCTCTTCGCAAGAATTTGTACCGGCAATTTCACCTTCGCCACTTTCTCCTTCTTTACCACGCGTCGACGATTTTAGACTAAGACAGAAAGAAGAATTAGAGAATTTTTGTACAGCAACAGAAAGAGGCAGAACAAACATTTCTTCTTGAACAGAAACAGCGAGAAGAAAAAGAGGCAAGAACGAAACGACAGGAAGAAGAAGCAATAGAAAAGAAACAAAGTATAGATAAAGCAAACAGTCAAAGTCAAACGGTCACGGTACTCTTGGATATTTTAACTGAGTTAAGATGTCTAAAAGAAATGTATCAGACTTCTTTATTACGACCCAAGAAAAAAAATGTCCTTTTCAAGCCAAACAAACTAACCCTGTGATTACACCAGAGATACTACCTTTAGTGATTTATACCAAATCATTGACAGGATAGAAGTAGACCTTGGCCGTGGCAAAGGCTTAAGGCAGTTAAAGCGAATAGTTTCACGTTCCTGAGTTTGTTCTCAGAAAAAAAACTCAACGGTCCATTTCAGTGCCACCAATTTCTTTCGAAAAGAGTTGATATTCATTCTGCCAAAATCAATTAAACTTCAAAATTCATTTTAAAATCATATCATGTTTGTGTGAGTGCGTGAATGTATACTCTTATTCTAAAAAATCAAAACCATAAGACACGTTTTCAGTCTGCTTTTCTCTGGTACAACTACTTACAATTCAATTCACAGCACAATACAACAGTTTTTCAAAAGTTCATAGACTTCTGAGTCTGTTCCTTTTTTGTTCACTTTCTACGTTTCTTTAATTTCTTCACTTATTCAGTTTTTTCTCCTCTTTCTCTTCCTCCTTTTTTCTCTCCTCTTTCTGAACATCTCGGGGTTCTTCTTTTTCCTCTTCTTCCTTTTCCTCCTGTTGCTTCTTAGGGCACTCTGTAGATCAATGTACTCTCTCTCTTGACAATGTTAACAGGTATCTCGACTTTTTTCTTTTTTGACACTGTTTTTTTATGGTCTGGACATTCTGTAGCCCGATGCCCTTTATTTTTACAGATATAGCAAGTGTCTTGATTTTTAACTCGAAAGGAGGAAGAATAGTCCGTTGGATTCTCTGAAGAAAACTTTCTTATGACTCCTCGCAAAGCTCTAATCTGTGTGGGTTCTTCCATCGTTCAAATCGGTTTGAGAGCAAAATGAATACTGAGAGGGTCCTTTATATATGAACAGTTTTGACAAGAATGAAAAGACCATATCGTTTTAAATGTAGTCATTTGACATTTTGCAATCAAGAAGAAACAATCGTATCATTTTGAAAATAAAGGTCAAGAAAGTAAAAGACAGAAACGTGATTTATCGCCTCACACAGTCGCTGTAGTCTTGGCTCACATTCATGCCAGCGATTATGAAGATGAAATGAGTCCACCAGACTCTAAGCCCAGAGAGTTTACACTAAATCAAACTTTATTACCATTGGTAAACCCCGAAAACTTTTACCACATTCGAGTGACTGACAAACGCTCCTCTCGAAAATTTAGAACAACAGACTACACGTACGCAGTGAAGATTAAATATTTCCGAAGTACCACTAGAGAAAGCTTGGGTTCATCACCGATGTGTGGGATTCTTGGGTAACCAATCTGAAACGGCAATGTCAAGCCAAAGAAGACGATCGCTTGCGACTTTCTATTCATCACGACAATTTGAAGTCTCCCGTTTGGATCGAGTTTAGCAGCCCAGCGGAATTGATACCTTCTAAAGTCATAAACAAAATTCAACACGTTCAACAATCCAATGACAAGTTTTACATCACCGATGAAAATGCAACACTGTTCATGACCCACTTGTCTCTTCTCCAAGGGACAGGATGTGGCAAAAAAGTGTTTGCGGTGGACAACCTTCGCAGCATTAAGCGTAGCCTCGTCCAAGTTAACAACACTCAAGACCAAATGTGTTTAGCTCGTGCCATCGTGGTGGGACGAACGTATGCCGACAAGAACAACACGGCAGAATGGAAAAGAGCATTCGACAATCTGACCGATCCAAACAATAAAGAGAGGCAGAACTCCTGTTACAGCAAGCGGGGATAGCTAAAGACACGCCCTGTGACATTCCTTAAATGCAAAAATTGCAAGACGTCTTGGCTCCGTGCGCTATACCTTGAAAGTGTATTTTCAAGAAGTGTGAGGACCACTATTGTTTTGAGACAACGATTTCAAAGACGGAAAACACATTCACGTCTATCATCACTATAAACATTTTGATGCCATTACTAGTATCACTGCATTCCAGTCATACAGTTATTACTGTGAGAAATGTGACTATGGCTATAACAAAAGAGAGCAACATAAGCATTGCAGATCGAAATGCTCGGGTGTTTTGCCCCTAAACCCTGTCTGGACGAAGGACGACAACTAGTGTATTGCCCAGCTTGTCAGCGTACATTTGTCAGACCAGCTTGTTACCAACAACATCTGAAGACACAAGGTTCACAGCGGAATAGTGCATGTCAACTCCTGAGATTGTGTCCTACTTGTGGACAAAGCATACGTACCAATAGTGCCAAGTTACACGTCTGTTCAGGAAAGAAAAGATGTCACATTTGTCACCAAATCGTGGACTTAGAACACCAATGCTACGTTTGAAAATACCATTCTAAACATGATGAAAAAGAAGATGACCAGAAGAAGAAAGGCAATTTCATCTTTTTTAATTTCAATTCCATGCAAGAAACTGGCATTCACATTCCTAATTTCTGCTTGGCTCACCGAGCGTGTGCGAAGTGCATGGAAGAACCTATCTTTACTCATTGCCCTTTCTGTAGCAAGATTCATTGAGGTCGTGAAAAATCTTACTGGGATCGAACACATTGGCCAATTTTGCCCAATGGGTACTAGACCCTAACGACGAGACGTGGAACAAGGAAGATATGGAACGTTACGGAGATTGTCATCGCTATGCCACGGTGATGGCTCACAATTTCTCGGGATACGATGGACAATTTCTTCTCAGATACTATAGGTAATTAAGTACCGAACGTCCTAAAGTGACTTTGAACGGAGCCAAAATAATTTCTATGAAAGTGGATCAAATGCAGTTTAAAGACTTGACCATACCTTTGATTTGTATGCCTAAAAAGTTTGGCATGGCAGACATGGCAAAAGGTTTCTTTTCCACACCTTTTCAATTTCGAAGCCAATCAACATGCCGTTTTACCCCATTTGCCTCAGACTCACTACTATGACCCCGACAACATACGTACCAAACAACGAGAAGATTTCTACGCGTGGTACCAGTCACACCTCGAACCTTTCGACTTTCAGGAAGAAATGTAAAAACATTGTCGTTCTGACGTAGACACTTTACGGCGTTGTTGTAGAAAATTTCAAGAATTGTTCATGGAGCACGGAGGGATCGATCCTTTGAAAAATGCCTGCACCATTGCCAAAGCGTGTTCCTTAGTGTACGGCCAACGATTCATGCCCGAAAACACGCTAGCTGTCATCAGTCCTCAAACGACCAATTTTGTTAAACGTCAATTCTCAGTCAAAACCCTACGTTTGTTACATTACTTGTGTGACAAGGTTGATAAATAGATTCAACATGCCCGCAACGGAGGAGGCGAGAAAGCCATCGGAAGGTATTCAGTAGATTGCTGATACTTAGAAAACACCCAGATCGTGTACAAGTTTAACGAGTGCTTATTTCATGAATGTCCTACTTGTTATCCTCAACGTGGCACTAAAATCCAGTATTTACAACGCACCATGGAATTATTGTACCAGGCCACTTGTTAACGTCAATTGAAGTTAGAAAAGCAAGGATACCAAGTGATAGAAATGTGGGAACATAAGTGCGATCATCGATTAAAATCTAATCCCAAGTTTAAGCACATCGTGGAAAGTTACAAGCCAGTGAAACCTCTGAACCCACGGGGCAGTTCGTATGGATGACGGACGAATGCCACCTGATTGTTGTACCAAGCTGACGATGAGAAAGGAGAAGAAATCAAATACTTGGACGTATGTTCTCTGTATCCATACATTTGCAAATATCACCACTTTTCCGTAGGGCACACACAATTGCTGACCGAACACATGGACGTGGACAATATTCGACAATATGAAGGATTGATCAAGTGCAAAGTCTTGCATCCCACGAACTTGTACCATCCCGTGTTACCCCATCATTGCCAAGGGAAACTGATGTTTCCCTGGTGCCGTACTTGTGCTGAAACGTGGAATCAAGACCACCCAGCACACTCAGGAAGAACGTGCCTTGACGTGGGATACCAACTGTTAAAAGTGTACAAAATTTACCACTTTCCCAAGACAGAAAAGTAACACAAGGGCGAAGAGACTCAAAAGGCATTTTCTCAGACTATGTGAATGCTTTCGTTAAAAAAAACATTAAACAAGAAACCAGTGCTATCCTTCCTGGTGTCACACTCCAGAAGGCCAAAAGTAACTCAAAGAGAAATACTGGGAGCAGGAAGTCATCACTTTAGACCACGTGGAGAAAAACGAAGAAATGCGATCGTTTGCCAAAGTGATGCTAAATTCTTTATGGGGCAAAATGACACAACGTCCTTGTTTACCCAAAACGGAGTATTTGTCAGAACCTTCCCACTACTTACAAATGATTCTCGACAAAACTAAATACATGAAAAACGTGGACGTCGTTAGTGAGGACTTACTCTTAGCGAATTACGAAGAAGAAATGGACTTTGTAGAAGACGACGAATTCGGAAATATCATCATTGCGGCTTACGTGAAAGATGTGCTCGCTTAAAACTGTACGAAGCTTTAGAACTGTTAGGAGATCGTGTGCTGTATTGTGACACGAAAAGTTGCATGTATATAAATCGTTTGGGTCAAGAGCAACCTAAAATCGAAGGAGATCGTTTAGGAGAATGGAGGGAACGAGCATCCGAGGACAATATTCTAAGTTTTGCTAGAGGTGGCATAACAAATTACGGTTACGAATACCGTAACCCTCAAGAAGTGTACACGGAGTGTAAAGTGAAACGATTGACTATCAATTATCACACCAGTTAAGTGGTAAACTTTGGCGTACTCAAAGAAGTCGTGCAGTCTGCACAGGATTGAAAATTTAAGGTGACCACTTACCAACCTAATAATATCGGACGTTTACCCACACATCAAATCATCAATCGACCCTTGGAAAAAGTCTATCAAATCGTGTACCAGAAGCGAGTGCGGCTTCCCATCCACTTTACTTTACCGTACGGACACACCGATATTGGTCAGCATATAAAAAGGGACATCGTCCAAGACTAATAGTTCATTATGACTATCAATACTAAGAGAGAAAGATGAATCCTTTTACACAGCAATTATGCAGCAAGAGTAAATTCGAGTGCGATGCTGTGCCTTGCGATGGCATAGATGCCGTACGCTGTGACCTCAGTGATACAGTACCACATTATCGTCATGGGAACTTTGCTATGACTACCAAACCTATCGCGAAAGCGATGCCACTCGTCATCGTACACCTTTTCACTTTACAGGCTTTTATGGTGGATGTCCACTTCCAAAGAACAACATGCGTCTACCACCCTACAGAAGTCATGCAAAACGGAGCACAGTCCTAAGGATATCTCCACATCCTTATCGAAATGAGTCTGTGAAAAAAGAAAATTCGTTCCCTGTGCGTTTGTCAGAATACTGTGACTATGAAAGTCGATTGCAAACCTTCTGAGGAAAATGGCCAAAACATCTGGGAGGACTAACCCACACAAAATAAGCCAGCGAAGTAGATAAAGTCAAGTAGATCAGATGTGGCGTGTCACTTCACGAGTGGGAGAAGAAAGATTGCGTTTACCTGGAACATGCCCGTTGGTCTCCAGATTGTCACTACCTACCTTTAGTGGGACCACGTCCTTGATCGTCCTTGATGTGGGACCTACCATGTCGTGTAAGAAATTGCGACATAGTTAGGAGTCAAACGTTGGACCACCCCTAGACAAGTATTTAAACCCGACATCAAAACTAATATTCAAACATTACAACTCGAATTGAAAGAGATCTACAAGGACATTTGGCAGGTACTTGCTAGAGCCAAATCTCAATTTGTGACTGTAGAACTTTTGTATCGAGAAATTCACAAAAGGAAAGTGAGAAAAGGTCAATCAACGAGTTAGATGTCTCTGGATCAAGGGTGTGTTCATTCTTTGTTTTCGCTTTAGACCATTTATATTGGAAGATTTTATTGACATTCTTGACCGTTACCCTGATTGGCAGTGGACAGAAATAACTCACTACGTTCCTTACCTTCATCTAGGAGAAGTGTTTGACTGATATATGGTCATGGATCCTTAAATAGACAACATTCGTGGTTTACCTGTGGAGTTGAGAGAACGCATTTACCGAGAGTTGATCACAATAAAGTCAAATGCAAAGAAGAATTGCATCAGTTATACCACCGATATTTGAACCAATGGTACCTCGATGCTATAAGAGGATTGATTATAAAGAAAGTGTTCAAGTGGTCATACATTGATAAACTACAAGTGGGAGAAAAGTGTTGTTTTGTTGATAGTGATTACTTTTACAACCAGGTAAACTTACTGAATCTAATTCCAAAAGAAGAGTTAGAGAGTTACCAAAATCTTGTACAGAATGTAAACTTAGTGGAAGAGGAAAGTTCGGATGGATTTGTCATATGTCAGTTAGTGAGTAAAAAATTTGGATTCGACAACGGAATAATACGGCCAATTTTGTGCAGAGCGTACACTTATAGCTGCTGAAAAAAGAGAGATTATAAAAATGTCCTACCTTGCCACGACCTTTATCATTGGTGATACAACATATTCCGTGGAAGGAGATCCATAACAATATTCAAACATTGGAGGATTACCATTGTCTTTTACGATAACTGTGTCAATTGAAATCGGGTCGACGTGTAGTGTGTGTGTCTTAGTGACTTGCTTTCTGGGATTTCGTTTACCGTCCGATGTTTTGTGGACTCTTTACGAACAGTACCTACCACTCCAAAAAGGATGAAAGTGATCCCTGTATATGCCCACGAGAGACTCATTCTTCTTAAACCTTTACGCTTTCATCTGGATACTTCTAGACCTTTTCGGATAAACAAGATTCGTCAACTTTTATGTACCGAAGAGGTGTATGAGAATGTGTGTGCAGCTTGTGACTTACACCATCACTGAACAGATGTACGTGACTTGAAAAGTTGGGGTTTTGAGGCTTGGACTAAAGAAGTGGCCAACAATGTTCGAGATTTATAATCCTAAAACATTAAAACGTTCCGTGAAAAAAGTCACTTTCAAACCTGTTCTAGTGACAGTACCAGAAGAAGAACAGTTTGTCACCGAGGAAAACCATTCTCTTCAGGACATGACAGTCCTTGACATCCGCGAAAGACCATTCCAGGAGAACCCTTGTTTGACGGTACCAAGAAATGTACAAACGTTTAGAACATTACACACTGTCCCTAGGACACTACATTTTGATGACAAAAATGTTGTGAAGTAGAAACTTATTTATATTCCACTATAGTTGTTTTAATGTGTCTTTTATCCATGTGCCTAACCTTTAGGCTAGTATGTATTTATGTCATTCGTGTTATTTCATTTTAAAGTTTGCAATAACCTTATTCTGAAAAAGTATAAAACCTCTTGTATTGTCTGTCTTCATGTCAAAATAATGTTACATTGTATCTTCGACATCCTTTTGAACATGCTCATGGCAGGACCTAGTGGTTTAATCAAAACGTTTAATTAAACATAAACATCATTTGATCGATCGTCTACCTCAAGGTATCTTGTGATGTTACAAAAAGCGGAAATCAGAGTACAGCCTTCTACGAGAAAGTCAAGGTGAATCCATTGTCCTCGTGGAAGGCATTCCCGTCGAAGACGACGGAATGGAGTCTGATCCCAGTTAAACCCATTTGGTCATTTTTGATGACATATTAGGAGAAAACGAAGAAGAAATTGAACTGGTTTACACGCAAAGGGCATCGTTGTAATGCTAGTGTCATTTACATCACCCAAAATTAGTTTCAACAAAGTAAAGCCCATTGTAACATCAGTCTCAATGCTCATTACTTGGTCTTGTTTAAAAGTCATAGAGATAAATGTCAAGTGCAAGCCTTAGCAAAACAATTAGGAACACCTCGGATTACTCATGAGTACGAAGATGCCACTCAAACCACACACGCCTATTTACTCGTGGATTTAAAACCTCACTACCCCGGGTTATTTGCGATTTCGTACACATCTGTTTCATCACTGGTGCCAAGACGGAGGACCTGTCGTATGCACGTCCCAGTCGTCGACTTAACAATGACCACCAAAGAAACAAAATCTAAAAACCTTGGTCACTTGGACTCTATCTCACACACGGTCAACATGGCGTCCCTTCAGTCTTATCTTCCGTCAAATTGATTCGTGCCTTGTGCGGCCTTAGTCGCGAAACAAATCCACAAATATGTGCTCGTATCTTAGAAGCCAGTCTCAAAGAAGTCTTGCGATGGTTTACGTTGACAGCACTTCAATTACTGCAAGGCATCATTCAGATTACACATCAAACCAAACGTTTCTTGACAGAAACAAAGTAGCCTTAATGCAACTGGCCGATCCTCGCATTGACACTCAAACCAAATAGGAAATGATTTTGAAACCTGGAGGTAGTGGTTCACTAGGAGGTGTAATCATTCGTTACCTATTAAAATGGGATCCTAATGCGCCCAAACTTGTTCCAAGAAACAAGCTACTCCACAACGTACCCAAACGAAAAAAGTCACGGTGTCAAGACTAGGTCACAGCCTCCGAAAAAGGAAACGAGCAACGATGTCAAAAGCAAGTAACCACCTCAGAAAAAGAAAACGTCCACAGAAAACAGTTGCTACTAACAACAGAGCATATCCAACAATGTCTCCTACAGCGGCGATGCCTTCTTCTTCTTTAGCAGCAAAATCCAAGAGAGATCAGGCGTGGTACAAAGTTTACTTATACGATGTAAAGACAACCAGTGGCGACGCATTCAAGTATAAAAAGACCCTAGATCAATTTTAGGATCAGTGTTTTTTATGCTGCTAATCATCCCAAGATAGCACTAAAAAGTGTATGCCGTTAGCATCATTGCTCTTCTGTGCAAAAAGGAAATTGAAAACGAAAAAGACAGTCATAAGAAACGTTTAGCCCAACAATGGCCGACACTCTCTGAAAAGACAGTCGTTCAAAAAAGGAGAAGCCACCGAAAGGGAGATTTCTTTGCTCCTTTGCTTGAATTAGATAAGATAGTCCAGAATTTTACCGCAAGGATAAAGGACAGGCTCACCAAAAAATAAGATAAAAGACAGATGTCAAAACATAGATGTCAGTGTCTCTTGTGCAACCCAATGATTTCCCCTCATTGTCGTTCTCCTGTTAAGAAAGAAGAACGAAGAAGAGAGTCTCATGTTAGAAAACACTTAGTGAAACAGCGATGTCACCCTCAGAAAAGACACATCAGTCCAAAGAAAAATCGGAGTCACCGAAGAGGAGGATTCTTTGGCGATTTTGGAAAACACATCGTTACGTTTATGACGAAGCGATAGTGCAAAATAAAGGATAAATGGCCGTAAGACAAGTCATGAAATTTAGTTTATTTTTGGCGTATGTCCCGTCGCAAACCAACAAGCACAGATGTCATCCAAGAAAAGACATTCCTCTTCTGCCCCTAAAGGAAATAAAAGGAAAGGACTGCCTCTTCGTTTAGTCAAACATTGCGACATGTTGTCTGCTCTGTCCAAATTTTTTTCCACCCATGCAAAAGAAACTCATTCAAACCGCCTCCAAGGACGTCATCGATACCGTGTTCGAATGTTGTCAGAATGTTTTGAAAGGCACAATACCTTTGTCTCGTCATCACAAAAAATGCTTAGCCAGACATTGGCACGTGCTTTGCCAAATTGTCCAAAAGAAAATCTATATTCGTCAAAGGTAAAAGATGTTAGTGCAGGATTTTTACCCATGTTAGGACTTGTTACCAGTGAAATGAAACCTTTTTTTAGTGCTGTATCACATATTATACCTGCTCTAATTCCAAGATAAAAGGCCAAGAAGATAAAAGGAGGACACTGGGGTTAAAAAAAACTCAGATGTGATCCTTGAAATCAAATGGACGGACGAAAACTAATATTAGTGCCTTACAACTGATGTATAGAATATAGAATACCATATTTGGCAATAACAACGGACCCCGTTATTACCTCTTAATCCTCATTTAACTGAGATCTCCCAGTTACAGAACGAATTTTAAGCGTTGATGGATCGTAGCGATTTGTCCGAAACGGAAAAATATGAACGGTACTGTCAATTTTTGCAACGACTGCAACTCTGTCACCAAAAGGTTTTAGACAAAACAGCTCAACCCACTCTGAAAGATTTGAAGCTCTTGATGAAACGTCCATCACCACCTCCACTACCCTCAGTGGTCAAGACAGAAAAAGAAGAAAAATTTCAAATTCCACCAGAAAAAGTAAGCAAGGTAACAACACCTCCAACATCCAAAATTGGTTGGCTTAAAAAGATGATGGCTACAAAGCATTACAAACCAAGAAATTAACACAGAAAGACAAGAGAAGCATCAATGAAAATTGGATCTCTTATTAAAAAATGGAGAAGGTCTTAGCCATCATTTTTTACAATCCATCCCATCGTGCCGGTTACGAACAAGTTCAGAAATTGTATTATGCTACAAAAACAAAACTGAAAAGTGTCCGTTTGCCTCAAGTGCAACGATGGTTACACGAACAAGCAACGTACATCTTATACAAATCCATTTGACGAAAATTTTCTAGAAGTCGCATCCAAGTGGAAGGCATCGATTATCAATGACAAGCTGATTTAGCCGATGTCTCTCATTTAGCCACTCACAATCGTGGCTACAAATATTTGTTTTGCGTCATTGACGTCTTTTCCAAATTTGCTTGTGTCGTGCCCTTGACTTCCAAATCGAGCAGTGAATTAGTGCGAGCTCTGAAACTGGTGTTGAATCAAAGTGGCTGTCACCCACTTCGATGGCAAACCGACAAAGGTACCGAATTTCTAAACCAAGCTTTCCAAAACGAATTAAGAAACACGACATTCGCTTTTTTTTACCACCGAGAATCCCGACACCAAAGCTAGCATCGTGGAAATATTTTACGCATCAATAACCTTTCAAGTACATCGACGTATTGCCACATATCTTTCAATCGTACAACCAATTTTACCATCGGAGCATTAGACATGCCCCTCAAGAAGTGACTCCCGATAATGAAGTGACTGTCTTCGAGCGCCTGTTTGGTACGTCGACGTCAGTCACTGTCACTGTGGGGTATTTAGCCACTGGAGATTGGATATGCATTGGCAAAACCAAATGTACTTTCGACAAAGATTACTTACCGAATTGGACCACCGAATTGTTTCGTGTTACTGAACGAGTGAGTGGTCGTTACCCCCCCCACTTTAAATTGAAAGACATGAATGGAGAAGTGTTAAAAGAAAAGTTTTACTTACCCGAGTTATAACGAAGACGACGTGTATGAAATAGAAAGCATTCTCTATCGAAGAACACGAAAAAAGGAAAAATTAAGTGTCAGAGGAGTCAAAGTGCATTGGAAAGGATATCGGTCAAGTTTTGACTCTTGGATTGATGCTTCTCAAATCATCGACTATATAAAAAACTGACCATTATGACCTTCAAAATAGCCTCAGCTCCTATTGAAAATGCTCCTTTCCCCAGTTCTTCTCTGGAAGATCTGCAAAAGCAACCCTTGTGGGTTACTGGAGAATGTGTGCCTAAAATGGAAATCGTCTTTGTCTGCTAAATCTTTGAGGTGTATTGTGTCATCTGTGCAGCCATTGTCAATCTGAATTTGCAACAATGAGACAAACAATTGTGGACCATTTTACTCAGCAGTTGCATTAGTTACCTTCTCACCAATCCTTCCCTAAAATATTCCTCTAACGGAAACAAAGCGTGTCGAACGCGAGTTCTAACAGTCACACTAACCATCCTCTTTTAGACACTCCTCTGACTTCCAGTGACTCCTCGGACACTAGAACTGTGGAATTTAGGAACAACCAATTTTGCTTAACGTTACACAGTGACAATTTCATGGAGGTATTTCCCAATAATACTTTGGCTGTTTCACGGCCAAATTACCTCAGGCCATCCAAGTAGATCACGAAGCCCATTTGGAAGTGGCTTTGGTAGAAATGATTCACCCTGCACAAATCAAAACCATGGTCGAAACTCAAAACACTGTGTCTATATAAGTTTATGACCTAGAAGTGCAAAAAGCCATGGACGAACGTCGTGCTGTAGCTTACTTTAAGAAATAAAAATCTCCGAAGCTCAACAAACCACTTATTATTTGAAAATTCCTGCGTGTTATTATTTTAGTGATCAACATTTGGTAAACACCCTTGCTGAAGGGTTCAATTTAATGTTTGGTAAAGCTTTGAATAGAACATGAGTCACAATAGAGTACCACAAAATAGCTCGTCGCCTAATGATCAAATGTCAGGATGACAAAAGTATTGGCTATTACATTTTGTCCTGAATTGTATCACAATTTGGGTGGAGACCCTGGGTTAATCAAAGTTAGAAACGAAATACATACCGTAACCGGTAACTTGGATTTTGCTAAATATTTTCGATAACCTGTAGAAATGAACCAAGAATTGAATTTGATTTTTGTGTACTCCGATGTCCATACGATATGTTTGGGTAGGAACGCTTTAGGTTATCTCATGATGACGGATAGTGAGAGAAGTCAAAGAGCATATATAGTGATAACTATTTTTTAAAACAATCACCAACACTTTTTTCATTACATTTTATTCAACTAAAAAATAACCAACATCTAACATAAAAATTGATACAATATCAAAACAAACTATTTTTGATAAGTCTGACAACATTGTGAAGTAAAATTAGACTTCCACAGATGGAATTTATTTGAGGGTGCGTCCTGGTCAAAGTGCCCCTCTTTCGAGCAACAGAGGTCCACGCTCTTCTTGAGGCTGCACTGTCAAGTTGTAGTTATATGGATAATTTTTGTATTTCAGGAATGCCACAGGGAGTGTCTTTAGATAAGCCTGCTTACTGTAACATGAATTCTGCTTCACTTCGTTGATGACTCGATCCGATTTTCAAATGTTTTCTCAGGCTCTTTTCAATTCTGCCGTGTCGTTCTTGTCTGCACACGTTCGTCCCACCATGATAGCCCTGGCTAAATGCAGTGTGTCTTGATGGCTGTTTAATTCGTACGAGTCTCTTCTTGGTGATGCGAAGATCGCCTATCAATAATACCTTTCATCTTTTTGAGTCAGGAACCTTGGGGAAGAGGCACAGTGTCGCTTTTCCATCGGTGACGTGAAACTTGTCGTTGAACTGCTGAACGTGTTGAATCTTGTTGATGACTTTAGAAGGTGTCAATTCTGCTGACCTGCTAAACTCGATCCAAACGGAGGACTTCAGACTGTCGTGCGAAATGGAAATGTCAAGCGATCGTCTTCTTTGACTTGGCATTGTCGTTTCAGCATGGTAAACAAAGAATCCCACTTATAGGTGATGAACTCGTCTGCATTCTACAGCGGGACGTTGGACATTAAATGTTTAAGCTTCATCGTGTACTTGTAGGCCATGGTTATAAATTCTCTAGAAGAGCGTTTGTCCGTCTCTCGAATGTGGTAGCAATTTTCAGGATTTACTGGTAGTGATAGACTTTGGTTTGGTGTAGATTCTCTGGGTCTGGATACTGGCTCACTCATGTCGTCTATAAATCGCTGGCATGAATTTAAGCCAAGACTTGGGTTACTGTGTAAGGCGATCGGTGAAGTTTCTGACTTTTACTTTATTTTATCTCCAAGAAATGATGAGATCGTTTCATCTTAAATGCAAAACGTCAAAGGACTCTAAAGCCAGGGGTCTTTTGCTTGACCGAGCGGTGTCAAAGCCCTGGGCTCGTATCCCGTTAGAAGTCATAAGTTTACCCCATATTTCCAAAGACTTATATACAACTTCAGTTGTAAGTTGGAAAGCCTGACGTGTCCATTCTATACATAAATTTTACAATAATCAATACAAGACCACATTATTTACAACTTGCAAGTTAGCCATCAACCGCATATCTCCACAGTTTCTCTTTATTAACTTTCTGTTCCGCTTGTAATTCACACCGTAGAAACTGTACAACTATCCCTAACACGGGGGATTATTTTAACTGACCACCTGAAGCCAGTCGATCTACCGTTTCAAGGCACACCACACCTGTAAACCTTCATCACATTTGCCACTATGGACACATAAACGATATATTCAGAGTCCTTTTTCATTTATCCCATTGTGTAATTTACCGGTTTACTACCTAAAATACTGTCACTGCAGTCACAACACCGATGTACACCAGTAGTTTTTATAAAGTGCTATATCGCTTAGGGACAGTCATGCGGATTTGGTCTGAATTCGCTACTCATTGGCCATGGCATCTCAGAAACTCACTAACACTTTCTCTCCGTGACGTTTGCTCCTAATAATTGCCAAATTAATTTCTGATACTGTATGTATGTTTGTGTGTCCTCGTTCTGATGGTAAAATTTGTCATACATTATTGTAGGAAATCAATAAATTATAAATGAAATATATATATATATATATATATATATATATATATATATATATATATATATATATATATATATATATATATATATATATATATATATAAAGAATACAAATCATATGGCGAATAACAACCCTCTCAAGCGTACTGGATCCACCAAGGGATCACGTCTGTCAGGGATTAATTAAAATAGATGCAATAAACTGACGACGAACAGTACGAAACTAGTAACTAACTAGCCTAAGCGCTTTCGACTCTTAATGAGTCTTTTTTCAAAGGCAAATACAAAACATAGTTACGACAAACAAATAAACACAAAAACGTTGCGTTTGTAAACCTCTACATTTCTATCTTCACATGTGTTAAAACTATAAATACAACCAGCTTGTGTAGACTAGTTGCGGAAACTGAAAACGTTGTATAATTCCCTAAAAGTCTACAAGCCAAAGCGACATCTATTTTTATTTTGTGTACATATGTAACGCAGATTATATCCCGGATATTTGGTTCTATACCGGTTATTCTTATAGTAAAAATTGAAGGATAAGAAGATTTAGAAAATGTTAAATTCTACTAGTGCATAGTTTTCATTTTCTAGTCTTCTTGGTTTAGACCGCTTGGTTTCAATGTTCTAAGGCGGCGTATCCAGTATGATTCCTTTTCCTTCCTGGTTTCGGAACTCCAGCTGTGGTTGTTGGCAATAGCGATAAGTATTATATCACTGAAAGTGTGGCCAGGGGAGGAGAAGTGTTCTGCGACTGCGACCGGGCTTCTGTACAGCTTTTTTGTCATCCAATCAGATCTATGAAGGTTTATCCTTATGTGTAGCTTTTCAGTTTCTCCCACGTACTGAAGGCCACAGATCTTACATGTGATGAGATAAATCACATTCTCTGTTTTGCACGTTTTGTTTGGACCATGTATGTTTAGTTTTTCTTTAGTCACTGTGCTAGTGAATGTCTTGGTCTCTATCATATGTTGACAGGTTTTGCATCTTTTATCGCCACAGGGTCCAGATTGACTAGGTTGGTTTTGACTAGCGATTGTTGTTAGCTTGGCCCTGACTAGGATGTCCTTTAGGTTTTTTGGTCTCCGGTAAGCTACTACAGGTTTGTTCGGAAGTATTAGGTTTAGTACGTCTGACGATTGCACGGTTGGCCAGTGGTTTGCGATGATTTTACCTACTTTGGGATTGTCTGGGTGATAGGTCAGAATAAATGGTATCCTATCAACCTTTTCTTTCTGTCCATATCTGAGTAGGTCATCACGGTTTGTTTGTTTGGCCCTTTGGATTGCCTCCGCAATCAGGTCTTTGTCGTAGCCTCGGTAAATTAAATGTTTAGCCAGCTCTTCAGACCTTTCTATGAATCTTTCATCGTCGGAGCAAATTCTGCGTATCCTCAGTGCCTGGCTATATGGAATGTTCTTAATGCAGTGTTTTGGATGACAGCTGGTTGGGAGAAGATACTGGTGTTTGTCGGTTGGTTTCGAGTAGATGTCTGTGTGTAATTTGTTTTCCACCAGTCTGGTTGTTGTGTCCAGGAAAACATGGTTTGAGTTGGAAATTTCTGCCGTGAATTTTATTGAAGGATGGAAGTTGTTTGCCTTTGAAATGAAGTCATCCAGACTTTCTCTTCCATACTGCCACTTCATTTCTATATCATCGATAAAGCGTACCCACTGGTATGGTGTACGCTCAACCGATGCTAAGAGCTTTCCCTCCCTCAAGTTTTCCCATGAAAATGTTAGCATACGAAGGGGCCATTTTAGTACCCATTGCAGTTCCATTGATTTGTAGGTAGTTTTCTTCATTAAATTCAAAGTTGTTGAGTTTTAGGACAAGCTCCAGGAGTTGGATTAAGAAGTGTGTGGGTGGATTGTTTACAGTTCTTGTTTCCCATGCTTCGCTGCATGCCTGTAACCCTTCGTTGTGCGGTATGTTGGTGTACAAAGATGTGACGTCTAAGGAAGCAAGTAATGTATCTGGCAGTAATGGTTCACTAGCTTTGCTTTTTATGAGATAATCTGTCGTGTCTTGAAGATATGATGGTAATTTGTGGACATGTGGTCTCATAAAATCATCTAAATATTCTGATATCCTTTCTGTGGGGTGCCCGTTACCTGAGATTATAGGTCTGCCAGGGTTTCCTTGTTTGTGGATTTTGGGTAGAAGATAAAATCTACCTGCTCTTGGGTTTTCTGGGCTTAACTTAAGTAGTTTTTGGTTTGCTGGTCTATGTGTCCGCTTTGGTACGCCTCGTCAATAACATTAGTGATGATTTTTGCATATTCCAGCGTTGGATCATGGTCCAGTTTTTGGTAGAACCTAGCGTCACTTAGTTGTCTACTTGCTTCACTAATGTAGTCTTCCCTATTCATAACGACAACAGCGGAACCCTTATCTGCAGGCTTAATTATTATGTCTGTTCTGCTTTTCAGTGAGTGCAGGGCATCTGTTTCTTCTTTTGTCAAATTAGAATATTTGTTAGTATGGTTGATATGTCTGGAAATATCGTTTTCAACCGAGTTGATAAAGGCTTCCAGATTCGGAATTGAACTTTTTGGTGGGGTCCAGTTACTTTTCTTTCTAAATGTGGGTTGGTCGCAGCTTATATTTTCCTTTGATTTGCTTGGTGGTTGCAAGGCAAAATGGGCTTTGAGTCTTAGTCGGCGGATGAATTCTTCGGTGTCATGTCATTCTTAAGCTTTCCTCTGTCGTATGTTTTAGGACGGGGACAGAAACTCAAACCTTTCGATAACAGTTTTATTTCTGCATCAGTAAGTTCTAAATTGGAGATGTTGACTACTGTGTTAGTAACAGTTGCATTAGTGTTTGTTACAGAGTGCTTGCGATTCTTCCTTTTGCGGCGATTTTTCTTCTTACGGTTGTTTTTGGAAGAAATTTCGTCAATTGAAGTTTCTTCACAACAGTCCATTGGTTGTAGATCATGACTTCTAAATTTTCTCTCTCTGACTTTGTATAGTTTCGAAGAGAGTCTTTTTTCATCTTTATTTAATTTGGAGTAAAACGTTTTCAATTGTTCTTCTGTTGAGACGGAATTGAGCTGATGTTTTAGTTCTTCAATGGTTGCTGATTTGGCTAGATATTGATGATTTACGTTTTTACTAAGTAGGGCTGTGAGTTTCATGGAAGCGTCGTGAGTTATTTTATTCCATCTTTTGTTGAATCTGTTTGAACTCTTGCCAATAATTTGTGGTTTCACATGAATTTGAAGACCTTTAGTGACTGTATTTGTTTCGAGGAAATGATGCAAGAAAGTGCAATGATGCTTTAGGCGAATTAAAGCATTAGTTTCATTGCGTAAAGTTTTGAATGTTTTCTGTATTTGTTGAGACATCGTCTCCATTCTAAGAGATACGGCAACAATTTAAATATAAGAAGGAAACAATGGAACGGATACAGTAACACTACATAAATACAAGACAGAAAAGGGTGTTAGATCACACCAAAGGTAGATCGAGCCATACGAGGTAGGTAATATAAAGAATACAAATCATATGGCGAATAACAACCCTCTCAAGCGTACTGGATCCACCAAGGGATCACGTCTGTCAGGGATTAATTAAAATAGATGCAATAAACTGACGACGAACAGTACGAAACTAGTAACTAACTAGCCTAAGCGCTTTCGACTCTTAATGAGTCTTTTTCAAAGGCAAATACAAAACATAGTTACGACAAACAAATAAACACAAAAACGTTGCGTTTGTAAACCTCTACATTTCTATCTTCACATGTGTTAAAACTATAAATACAACCAGCTTGTGTAGACTAGTTGCGGAAACTGAAAACGTTGTATAATTCCCTAAAAGTCTACAAGCCAAAGCGACATCTATTTTTATTTTGTGTACATATGTAACGCAGATTATATCCCGGATATTTGGTTCTATACCGGTTATTCTTATAGTAAAAATTGAAGGATAAGAAGATTTAGAAAATGTTAAATTCTACTAGTGCATAGTTTTCATTTTCTAGTCTTCTTGGTTTAGACCGCTTGGTTTCAATGTTCTAAGGCGGCGTATCCAGTATGATTCCTTTTCCTTCCTGGTTTCGGAACTCCAGCTGTGGTTGTTGGCAATAGCGATAAGTATTATATCACTGAAAGTGTGGCCAGGGGAGGAGAAGTGTTCTGCGACCGGGCTTCTGTACAGCTTTTTTGTCATCCAATCAGATCTATGAAGGTTTATCCTTATGTGTAGCTTTTCAGTTTCTCCCACGTACTGAAGGCCACAGATCTTACATGTGATGAGATAAATCACATTCTCTGTTTTGCACGTTTTGTTTGGACCATGTATGTTTAGTTTTTCTTTAGTCACTGTGCTAGTGAATGTCTTGGTCTCTATCATATGTTGACAGGTTTTGCATCTTTTATCGCCACAGGGTCCAGATTGACTAGGTTGGTTTTGACTAGCGATTGTTGTTAGCTTGGCCCTGACTAGGATGTCCTTTAGGTTTTTTGGTCTCCGGTAAGCTACTACAGGTTTGTTCGGAAGTATTAGGTTTAGTACGTCTGACGATTGCACGGTTGGCCAGTGGTTTGCGATGATTTTACCTACTTTGGGATTGTCTGGGTGATAGGTCAGAATAAATGGTATCCTATCAACCTTTTCTTTCTGTCCATATCTGAGTAGGTCATCACGGTTTGTTTGTTTGGCCCTTTGGATTGCCTCCGCAATCAGGTCTTTGTCGTAGCCTCGGTAAATTAAATGTTTAGCCAGCTCTTCAGACCTTTCTATGAATCTTTCATCGTCGGAGCAAATTCTGCGTATCCTCAGTGCCTGGCTATATGGAATGTTCTTAATGCAGTGTTTTGGATGACAGCTGGTTGGGAGAAGATACTGGTGTTTGTCGGTTGGTTTCGAGTAGATGTCTGTGTGTAATTTGTTTTCCACCAGTCTGGTTGTTGTGTCCAGGAAAACATGGTTTGAGTTGGAAATTTCTGCCGTGAATTTTATTGAAGGATGGAAGTTGTTTGCCTTTGAAATGAAGTCATCCAGACTTTCTCTTCCATACTGCCACTTCATTTCTATATCATCGATAAAGCGTACCCACTGGTATGGTGTACGCTCAACCGATGCTAAGAGCTTTCCCTCAAGTTTTCCCAATTGAACAATTGAAAACGTTTTACTCCAAATTAAATAAAGATGAAAAAAGACTCTCTTCGAAACTATACAAAGTCAGAGAGAGAAAATTTAGAAGTCATGATCTACAACCAATGGACTGTTGTGAAGAAACTTCAATTGACGAAATTTCTTCCAAAAACAACCGTAAGAAGAAAAATCGCCGCAAAAGGAAGAATCGCAAGCACTCTGTAACAAACACTAATGCAACTGTTACTAACACAGTAGTCAACATCTCCAATTTAGAACTTACTGATGCAGAAATAAAACTGTTATCGAAAGGTTTGAGTTTCTGTCCCCGTCCTAAAACATACGACAGAGGAAAGCTTAAGAATGACACCGAAGAATTCATCCGCCGACTAAGACTCAAAGCCCATTTTGCCTTGCAACCACCAAGCAAATCAAAGGAAAATATAAGCTGCGACCAACCCACATTTAGAAAGAAAAGTAACTGGACCCCACCAAAAAGTTCAATTCCGAATCTGGAAGCCTTTATCAACTCGGTTGAAAACGATATTTCCAGACATATCAACCATACTAACAAATATTCTAATTTGACAAAAGAAGAAACAGATGCCCTGCACTCACTGAAAAGCAGAACAGACATAATAATTAAGCCTGCAGATAAGGGTTCCGCTGTTGTCGTTATGAATAGGGAAGACTACATTAGTGAAGCAAGTAGACAACTAAGTGACGCTAGGTTCTACCAAAAACTGGACCATGATCCAACGCTGGAATATGCAAAAATCATCACTAATGTTATTGACGAGGCGTACCAAAGCGGACACATAGACCAGCAAACCAAAAACTACTTAAGCCCAGAAAACCCAAGAGCAGGTAGATTTTATCTTCTACCCAAAATCCACAAACAAGGAAACCCTGGCAGACCTATAATCTCAGGTAACGGGCACCCCACAGAAAGGATATCAGAATATTTAGATGATTTTATGAGACCACATGTCCACAAATTACCATCATATCTTCAAGACACGACAGATTATCTCATAAAAAGCAAAGCTAGTGAACCATTACTGCCAGATACATTACTTGCTTCCTTAGACGTCACATCTTTGTACACCAACATACCGCACAACGAAGGGTTACAGGCATGCAGCGAAGCATGGGAAACAAGAACTGTAAACAATCCACCCACACACTTCTTAATCCAACTCCTGGAGCTTGTCCTAAAACTCAACAACTTTGAATTTAATGAAGAAAACTACCTACAAATCAATGGAACTGCAATGGGTACTAAAATGGCCCCTTCGTATGCTAACATTTTCATGGGAAAACTTGAGGGAAAGCTCTTAGCATCGGTTGAGCGTACACCATACCAGTGGGTACGCTTTATCGATGATATAGAAATGAAGTGGCAGTATGGAAGAGAAAGTCTGGATGACTTCATTTCAAAGGCAAACAACTTCCATCCTTCAATAAAATTCACGGCAGAAATTTCCAACTCAAACCATGTTTTCCTGGACACAACAACCAGACTGGTGGAAAACAAATTACACACAGACATCTACTCGAAACCAACCGACAAACACCAGTATCTTCTCCCAACCAGCTGTCATCCAAAACACTGCATTAAGAACATTCCATATAGCCAGGCACTGAGGATACGCAGAATTTGCTCCGACGATGAAAGATTCATAGAAAGGTCTGAAGAGCTGGCTAAACATTTAATTTACCGAGGCTACGACAAAGACCTGATTGCGGAGGCAATCCAAAGGGCCAAACAAACAAACCGTGATGACCTACTCAGATATGGACAGAAAGAAAAGGTTGATAGGATACCATTTATTCTGACCTATCACCCAGACAATCCCAAAGTAGGTAAAATCATCGCAAACCACTGGCCAACCGTGCAATCGTCAGACGTACTAAACCTAATACTTCCGAACAAACCTGTAGTAGCTTACCGGAGACCAAAAAACCTAAAGGACATCCTAGTCAGGGCCAAGCTAACAACAATCGCTAGTCAAAACCAACCTAGTCAATCTGGACCCTGTGGCGATAAAAGATGCAAAACCTGTCAACATATGATAGAGACCAAGACATTCACTAGCACAGTGACTAAAGAAAAACTAAACATACATGGTCCAAACAAAACGTGCAAAACAGAGAATGTGATTTATCTCATCACATGTAAGATCTGTGGCCTTCAGTACGTGGGAGAAACTGAAAAGCTACACATAAGGATAAACCTTCATAGATCTGATTGGATGACAAAAAAGCTGTACAGAAGCCCGGTCGCAGAACACTTCTCCTCCCCTGGCCACACTTTCAGTGATATAATACTTATCGCTATTGCCAACAACCACAGCTGGAGTTCCGAAACCAGGAAGGAAAAGGAATCATACTGGATACGCCGCCTTAGAACATTGAAACCAAGCGGTCTAAACCAAGAAGACTAGAAAATGAAAACTATGCACTAGTAGAATTTAACATTTTCTAAATCTTCTTATCCTTCAATTTTTACTATAAGAATAACCGGTATAGAACCAAATATCCGGGATATAATCTGCGTTACATATGTACACAAAATAAAAATAGATGTCGCTTTGGCTTGTAGACTTTTAGGGAATTATACAACGTTTTCAGTTTCCGCAACTAGTCTACACAAGCTGGTTGTATTTATAGTTTTAACACATGTGAAGATAGAAATGTAGAGGTTTACAAACGCAACGTTTTTGTGTTTATTTGTTTGTCGTAACTATGTTTTGTATTTGCCTTTGAAAAAGACTCATTAAGAGTCGAAAGCGCTTAGGCTAGTTAGTTACTAGTTTCGTACTGTTCGTCGTCAGTTTATTGCATCTATTTTAATTAATCCCTGACAGACGTGATCCCTTGGTGGATCCAGTACGCTTGAGAGGGTTGTTATTCGCCATATGATTTGTATTCTTTATATTACCTACCTCGTATGGCTCGATCTACCTTTGGTGTGATCTAACACCCTTTTCTGTCTTGTATTTATGTAGTGTTACTGTATCCGTTCCATTGTTTCCTTCTTATATTTAAATTGTTGCCGTATCTCTTAGAATGGAGACGATGTCTCAACAAATACAGAAAACATTCAAAACTTTACGCAATGAAACTAATGCTTTAATTCGCCTAAAGCATCATTGCACTTTCTTGCATCATTTCCTCGAAACAAATACAGTCACTAAAGGTCTTCAAATTCATGTGAAACCACAAATTATTGGCAAGAGTTCAAACAGATTCAACAAAAGATGGAATAAAATAACTCACGACGCTTCCATGAAACTCACAGCCCTACTTAGTAAAAACGTAAATCATCAATATCTAGCCAAATCAGCAACCATTGAAGAACTAAAACATCAGCTCAATTCCGTCTCAACAGAAGAACAATTGAAAACGTTTTACTCCAAATTAAATAAAGATGAAAAAAGACTCTCTTCGAAACTATACAAAGTCAGAGAGAGAAAATTTAGAAGTCATGATCTACAACCAATGGACTGTTGTGAAGAAACTTCAATTGACGAAATTTCTTCCAAAAACAACCGTAAGAAGAAAAATCGCCGCAAAAGGAAGAATCGCAAGCACTCTGTAACAAACACTAATGCAACTGTTACTAACACAGTAGTCAACATCTCCAATTTAGAACTTACTGATGCAGAAATAAAACTGTTATCGAAAGGTTTGAGTTTCTGTCCCCGTCCTAAAACATACGACAGAGGAAAGCTTAAGAATGACACCGAAGAATTCATCCGCCGACTAAGACTCAAAGCCCATTTTGCCTTGCAACCACCAAGCAAATCAAAGGAAAATATAAGCTGCGACCAACCCACATTTAGAAAGAAAAGTAACTGGACCCCACCAAAAAGTTCAATTCCGAATCTGGAAGCCTTTATCAACTCGGTTGAAAACGATATTTCCAGACATATCAACCATACTAACAAATATTCTAATTTGACAAAAGAAGAAACAGATGCCCTGCACTCACTGAAAAGCAGAACAGACATAATAATTAAGCCTGCAGATAAGGGTTCCGCTGTTGTCGTTATGAATAGGGAAGACTACATTAGTGAAGCAAGTAGACAACTAAGTGACGCTAGGTTCTACCAAAAACTGGACCATGATCCAACGCTGGAATATGCAAAAATCATCACTAATGTTATTGACGAGGCGTACCAAAGCGGACACATAGACCAGCAAACCAAAAACTACTTAAGCCCAGAAAACCCAAGAGCAGGTAGATTTTATCTTCTACCCAAAATCCACAAACAAGGAAACCCTGGCAGACCTATAATCTCAGGTAACGGGCACCCCACAGAAAGGATATCAGAATATTTAGATGATTTTATGAGACCACATGTCCACAAATTACCATCATATCTTCAAGACACGACAGATTATCTCATAAAAAGCAAAGCTAGTGAACCATTACTGCCAGATACATTACTTGCTTCCTTAGACGTCACATCTTTGTACACCAACATACCGCACAACGAAGGGTTACAGGCATGCAGCGAAGCATGGGAAACAAGAACTGTAAACAATCCACCCACACACTTCTTAATCCAACTCCTGGAGCTTGTCCTAAAACTCAACAACTTTGAATTTAATGAAGAAAACTACCTACAAATCAATGGAACTGCAATGGGTACTAAAATGGCCCCTTCGTATGCTAACATTTTCATGGGAAAACTTGAGGGAAAGCTCTTAGCATCGGTTGAGCGTACACCATACCAGTGGGTACGCTTTATCGATGATATAGAAATGAAGTGGCAGTATGGAAGAGAAAGTCTGGATG
The DNA here is from genome assembly GCA_016746295.1 of Potamilus streckersoni. Lineage (NCBI taxonomy): Eukaryota > Metazoa > Mollusca > Bivalvia > Unionida > Unionidae > Potamilus > Potamilus streckersoni. Next base: position 191,208 of record JAEAOA010001006.1, on the reverse strand, counting down.
ACTTCATTTCAAAGGCAAACAACTTCCATCCTTCAATAAAATTCACGGCAGAAATTTCCAACTCAAACCATGTTTTCCTGGACACAACAACCAGACTGGTGGAAAACAAATTACACACAGACATCTACTCGAAACCAACCGACAAACACCAGTATCTTCTCCCAACCAGCTGTCATCCAAAACACTGCATTAAGAACATTCCATATAGCCAGGCACTGAGGATACGCAGAATTTGCTCCGACGATGAAAGATTCATAGAAAGGTCTGAAGAGCTGGCTAAACATTTAATTTACCGAGGCTACGACAAAGACCTGATTGCGGAGGCAATCCAAAGGGCCAAACAAACAAACCGTGATGACCTACTCAGATATGGACAGAAAGAAAAGGTTGATAGGATACCATTTATTCTGACCTATCACCCAGACAATCCCAAAGTAGGTAAAATCATCGCAAACCACTGGCCAACCGTGCAATCGTCAGACGTACTAAACCTAATACTTCCGAACAAACCTGTAGTAGCTTACCGGAGACCAAAAAACCTAAAGGACATCCTAGTCAGGGCCAAGCTAACAACAATCGCTAGTCAAAACCAACCTAGTCAATCTGGACCCTGTGGCGATAAAAGATGCAAAACCTGTCAACATATGATAGAGACCAAGACATTCACTAGCACAGTGACTAAAGAAAAACTAAACATACATGGTCCAAACAAAACGTGCAAAACAGAGAATGTGATTTATCTCATCACATGTAAGATCTGTGGCCTTCAGTACGTGGGAGAAACTGAAAAGCTACACATAAGGATAAACCTTCATAGATCTGATTGGATGACAAAAAAGCTGTACAGAAGCCCGGTCGCAGAACACTTCTCCTCCCCTGGCCACACTTTCAGTGATATAATACTTATCGCTATTGCCAACAACCACAGCTGGAGTTCCGAAACCAGGAAGGAAAAGGAATCATACTGGATACGCCGCCTTAGAACATTGAAACCAAGCGGTCTAAACCAAGAAGACTAGAAAATGAAAACTATGCACTAGTAGAATTTAACATTTTCTAAATCTTCTTATCCTTCAATTTTTACTATAAGAATAACCGGTATAGAACCAAATATCCGGGATATAATCTGCGTTACATATGTACACAAAATAAAAATAGATGTCGCTTTGGCTTGTAGACTTTTAGGGAATTATACAACGTTTTCAGTTTCCGCAACTAGTCTACACAAGCTGGTTGTATTTATAGTTTTAACACATGTGAAGATAGAAATGTAGAGGTTTACAAACGCAACGTTTTTGTGTTTATTTGTTTGTCGTAACTATGTTTTGTATTTGCCTTTGAAAAAGACTCATTAAGAGTCGAAAGCGCTTAGGCTAGTTAGTTACTAGTTTCGTACTGTTCGTCGTCAGTTTATTGCATCTATATATATATATATATATATATATATATATATATATATATATATATATATATATATATATATATATAATGCGCGGTAAAATAAATCTTTCTCCCCCAAAGTTTGCTAAAATAACGGTGTCTCCGTTTTGATGGTAAAAATCGTATGTCCCCGTTATGGAGGTTTTACAAGTCTGTGTATGTGTGTGTGTGTGTGTGTGTGTGTGTGAACGCATACGTTTGTATGTGTTTGTGTGTTTGTATGGAGCTCATACGTTTGTTGTTTTGTATATTTTGTGTTTTATGCGTGCTCGTACGTTTGTGTGTGTATGTTTGTGAGCGTTTACATTTGTTTGTGTGTGCATTTGTGTGTATATGTTAGTGTTTGTGAGCGCTTGTACTTTTGTGTGCATGTGTTTGTTTCTAACTTCATAAAAACCCATGTCCCTACAATATGTGGATAGTATATAATGGGCTTTTCTTCCCTTCTGTGTGAATAGCATTTATTTGGGTTTTGTTTTCATACCTTCTGAGTGGATTGTATATATTGGGTTGTTTTCATACCTTCTGTGTGGATAGTATATATTGGGTTGTTTTCATACCTTCTATGTGGATAGTATTTATTGGGTTGTTTTCATACCTTCTGTGTGGATAGTATATATTGGGTTAATTTCTTGCCTTCTGTGTTATAGTAGATAATGAGTTATTTTCTCCCCGCATGTGTGGATAGTATAATAATATGTGAAGTTATTGTATGGGATGTTTTCATTCACTTGTTTGTCTGTGATTGTTTGTTTATGTATATCCAGTTATATGTCCCTCATCCGCCAGGCGATATTTGTGTTTGTTGGTCAGTTCCACGCGAAAGTTCGTTCCGGCTTCGCTAAGGGATATATTCAGTTATATGTGCCGCCCTGCCAAGAGTCATTATTCGTATATTTTCACTTCTTAACTTGCTGAACTTACCAGCCACACGCTACCCGATTCTTTTCCACCACTGTCAATGTTTGCTGTTTGGTTTGATTCAGGCCAGCCACTTGCAACATTGTTGCCGATTTCTAGAAACATTCTGTCACTCCACCTTTTCCATTTCTCTTGTCACTAAAGAGACCCAATATATAAAAGCTATAACTCTTGGCGGTACGAGACGTAGAACTTGATAAAATGCTTGGCGGAGCGGAACATATAACTATAAAGCACTTTATATAACGCCCTTCGAACATTGCTGTCAATGTCCAGTAGCGTGACGTCACTCCAACTGTTCCATTTGTATTGTCTCTATACAAACCCCTAATTTTTTCCCTATCCAGCCTCAATATTCCCCATGTTAAAATTCCCATTGTCCCTATTTTTTTATATATCCCTTTTTAAGAATATGTCCCATTCGTCCCTAAGGTGGCCCAAGGGGTTTCGAAATGGTAATTTCCACTGTTCTTATAGTGACCCAATATTAGGCAAGTTAAATTCACATTGTCCGTAATCATACCACGACTTTATTGACTGAGATTTCCATTGTCCCTAAACAGACCCCATCCCTTCACTACTAACGTCGCAACAGAACCCACATCAATGAACCATCAAATGTGAAACAACCCCAAACGTACACATGTTAATTTTTATTATTAATTTAAAAATGGTCCACACGTATTTACATCGTATATGCAATCGACATGCTACCCTATTTTTTGTATCACAACAACCTGATTGAGTAGTCCCTGATATAACATTTACTTAATATCCTTATATTATTCCTGTTCCACTTTGCTCATATATCATAGTATGTCATACATTAATGTTAAATGCCATTAGCATCATTAAAGTTTCATGACGTGACTGATCATCTTAATCCATATCAAATTTTGGGCAAAAGATAATACATTAGTAGGTGAGGACACTTTGTCAACATCATGTGGCAAAAAAATGGGAATTACGTTATAGGAGAGCTAATTTCTGTCCAGGAGAGGAAAAATATTTCTAGAATAATTTCCTTCCATTATTCATTAGTCAAATTTAACACGTTTACAGTGGAAAAAATTGAACACAAGGACATATACATTAAATTTTTATATTAGAACACTGCAAAATTTTAAAAACGAAATTTTAAATAGAGTTTGTTACAGTAATAATAACTATATTACTCATCTTAAGTTGAAGTGGTTGAAATCTGCTTCCGATGATCTCAATAACACTTGTGTGACCTTAGTAGCTCTTACAGGCCATAGACGTTTACATTTACCACTTGACCTTAGTGATGCACTTTACACCGTAGAATATATATATATATATATATATATATATATATATATATATATATATATATATATATATATATCAAGAGAGAGAGAGAGAGAGAGAGAGAGAGAGAGAGAGAGAGAGAGAGAGAGAGAGAGAGAGAGAGAGAGAGAGAGAGAGAGAGAGAAATATGGGGAAGGGATGGGAATGAAGAGGCCGAGGGAGAGATGGGAAAGAGAGGAAGACAAAGAGAAAGAGAAAGAGACGGAAAGAATAAAAAAAAGGACGCAGATGGAAAAAGTCAAAAGGTTGAGACAATAATGAATACTTGAATTCGTGAATGCAAAACCGCTGGGACCCGTGTGGCCCAGTGGTCTAAAGCTCTCTCTCCGTTACGGATCACTACCATTAACTTCAATCCTGGGTTTGAGTCTATGATTCGGCAAGTCTTCTTTTCAGCATTGTCTTTATATGATCGTCTTATCTAATAAATCATCAACATTTACGTAATTCTCTTATATTTGTCAGCAATCGTAAACATATAACCATCATATCCTGTTTAACAGTCCCTCTTGTGTGTGTGTGTATATATATATATATATATATATATATATATATATATATATATATATATATATATATATATATATATATATATATATATAAATATGTATATATATATATATATATATATATATATATATATATATATATATATATATATATATATATATATATATATATATATGTATGTATGTGTGTGTATTAATATATGTATGTGTGTTTGTGTGCTAAACGCAGTCAAAGACACAAAATAAAATATTCAAACTAAAATTTTTTTTTCAGATCTTAAATTACACGTATTACGTAGCCGTTTATTCCTTTTTACTCACTCACAATGATTTGTTTTTGTTTTCACTGAATTATTTACCATATTTCTTTCCCATTCTTGTGTAAATTCACGTAATGCGTAACGCTTATTTTTGTCTGTCTGTACCATTCATTCATTCATTCATTCATTCATTCATTCATTCATTCATTCATTCATTCATTCATTCATTCATTCATTCATTCATTACCTAGTTACTGAATCACTCATCTGTAGATGCAACTGTTTTGTTCGTGATGGTTTTGTGCAAATTAATTTACAAATTAAAATCCAATAATATTAGTTTACAATTAACCAAACTGTCACAAAACTATTGAATCAAATCGCAAATTGATATAATGGTCGTAAAATGTTGGATAAAATACTCTCTCTCTCTCTCTCTCTCTCTCTCTCTCTCTCTCTCTCTCTCTCTCTCTCTCTCTCTCTCTCTCTCTGTGACAATGTTTGTCTTTGCAAGCTATGTTTTATTATTATTATTTCTTTATTTCTAAACGAGAAATGATTTCACAACTAAATATAATTTCCCGTGAAAGCTGACACTCGTTTGTAATGTTAGTTAATAAGTTTTAGGAGGCTATACAACTGTTGAATTAATTCGATTTTAATAAAATATTTTGTATTGTATTAGGAGGCTATACAACTGTTGAACAAATTAATTCGATTCTATTAAAATATTTTGTATTGTATTTTACACTTAAGTGTAAAATAAAACAAATATTGTAAAACAGTTGTTTTTTTCTTTATTTATTATATTTTTATATGTAAAAATTATATCCTTAATCAACGATTGATTACCATGGTATGTGATCCTTGACAGAATGAACCTGTAGAAGTTATACATACAACAAAGCAAACAAAAAAAATACACAAAACAAAAATCCCAGTATACTTTGTGAATTAGAACATGGAGAAATCGCATAATAATTAAGAGACGCAAATTTATTTTTGCTAAAGTAATTATTTTAATACTCCGTTTGGGTCTATAAGACGATTGTTTCCCCTTTTCCCTTCAGAACAATAATATACCCGAAAAGATTATTATTAAAATGCGATTTAAGTTTACTGATGATAATTGCTTTATATAAATGCTTTGTTAAATTTACCAACAAATGAAGTAATCACGATAACATCGACAAGGGAGTTCGTATGGCAATAGTTGCATATATACATAATCATCCAGGTTTAAAACCGTCGTATCCATTTTTTATATTTACTGGGTTTTGTAATGAATACATCGTTGAGTACCTCGGGAATTATCGAACAATTTTGTATATGAATAAAACAAGTGTCGGGGCTAAAATTATTCACATTTTTAATTGTGGGAATAAAAACAATATTTATTTCTTTATTTCTTTGTTTCCAGGTTATTACTGTTTGTTAAATAAATGGATTAATTGTTTGATAATAACTAATTACTACACCAGGAAAGAACATAGTAATCGTTGTCGACGTAGTAGTAATTAAAAGCATAGCTAATCTTGATCCCATATATTTAATCAATAAGTAAGGGAAGTAATCCCTGTACACGTCATGTTGTTTTGTTATATTATTTATTTCCCCATTATTCCCGTCAACTGTATAAAACATAAGATATTGATATATTAAACTGTTTTTATTATTTGTGGAACGTGGGATTAAAAACAAACATGATAAAACAACAAAGCCGTTTCCCATTCTACAGTGTTTTGTTATTGTTTATGCACACACAGATACACATACACACACGCGCTCCTATATTGCAAGCAAGCGGTAAGTCTCCTGACACAGTCATGCCAACTTCAATGTTAAAGACTGAAATTACTACACTTCACCAAATATTGTTGTTTCGCTTTTGCTGTTGTTGCTTAAAGAGGCACTTTTAAGACTTTTCATGGCGAAGAAATGGGAGCTCGGAATACGAATGCGCCTCTCCAAATAAAAACTTGGAATACCGCCTCTCATTCCAGAAGAAAGCAAACATTACGTATGCGTGCTAGAATCCAAAAGAAAAAAAAAATATTAATTTTCCCTTATAATCCAGTGAAGGACTTATAATGACGATGTGCATTATACAGATTTATTACACTTATTTAGCATCCACTGTTATCCGATGAATACATTTACTTAACGGATAAAGACATGTTATTTGAAACACATAATTAAGAATAATTAAGCTAACCTACGCTCTGAAAAAAGAAACCGAACAGTTATATTCTTCGTCAATAAATTAGTGTAATGTTTTATAGAATGGAAAACAACGTTAATAGAGAAAACTTCAATTTAAACCAAATATATAATACCTAAAATATTTTTTTAGTACCGCAATGAATAGAACTTTACTCTTTTTCCGTTTCATTTCATCTATATAAAGTTTATGAACGGTAACATTGCTAAGTATTTTTCTTACCTGATATATTTTATTTAAGATATTTGTAATTATTTATATTGATATATAGATAGGCAAATAGGTAGAAAGACCACATTATTAATCCAGGATAGTCTATATTTGACAGGATAAAATATCCACTTTCGTTGTCATCTGAGTTTATATTACAATCAATATTGTTACTTATCGGCTCGTACAAGGTAACAGAAAAAACGAGTGAAGACAATTAGCTTTGTAAGTTGTAATAAAATAATTTATTTCCCTCGAAAACACGGTGAAAAGGTAAAAATATCAAATTGGATTTATGTTTTTTTTTAAAGAAAGTCCAAACATATGTCCTTGAAATTTGACAAACGTATACGTCCCATCAAAAAACAGTTCTAATATAAGCTAGTCTGAATCTCAGTTCCATTTCAAGATGGTGGATGATGGCGTCAGACGAAGTTTTTTACACTATTGTCCAGAATTTTCATTTTGAATCACAATTTGTACTGTTCTGTTACAATTTAGAATTAATTTCACCAAATATCTTTGTCCAAAGCTAGTTGTGTGGTTCTCCAGGGAAAATAATTAATATTTAACAAGTAGACGAACTACAGCAGTCCTCTATAACAATATACATCTCGTACAACAGACGTACAAATTAACATCTATTTCTAGTACCAGAAAAAAAATGCCTTTTTTTCTAGGTATATGAACCACTCTACAAGGTGTTAAAATATGACTGTGACCCTTATTTCACAGATACCTAAGTATTTAAACTCAATGAAATCTTCATTTCAATTACACGCGCCAAGAGGAACGCGTGGTCCTTTCGAAATCTCACCACGCATCACATATATAAGTATAAATAGAAATGACCTTAGTCACAAACGATTATCCATCTTGTCTGTTGAACAGACCAGCCATCTAAGAAAATTGCTTACGAGATTTTAAGAGTCATATTTTCGTCTAATTAAGCATGTCGTTTCACTCAAAATATCACACCATGTGAACATAATCATAATAATAATAATATTTAGTTATACAAAAATGAAATATAAAGAATTCAAATTTTAATACACAAGTTATTAAACTACATGGTCGTAAAAATATCCATCAATTAACCATTTAGTGGATCGTTTTGAATTATATTTAAGTAAGCTACTTAATTGTAGCAAACACAAATGCCCTCCTTCCCTCTCTTTTCGCCATAATCAAACGATATTTTACAATTGGTGATATAAAATAATGAAGAGTTGTGGCTCTTTATTTATATGAACATCATTAATGATCTACATCGAAACAATGCACCCATTAAGTATTGCAATTTAGTTATTAGTATATACCATCATCTTCCCATATCACTTAGCGTGATTGCGACTAAATGGAGCAGAAAAAAACACGTTCACTTGCATGAACATAATCCATACTTTAAAGTGAAAAACTGAAGATACAAGCAAACAAACACGGGTTGTATTGCATGTTTATCATATTTTTTCTTTCAAGAAAAATATTTGAAGACGACAGATACAGTCGACATTTGCACGAGACAAACATACAATAGTTTAGACTGGTAGTCAAACGCAACAAATGACGAATGAACATATAACAAAAAGATGAAGAGATGGCAGCAAATGATGAAATGAATGAAAATATCACTAACGGTCAGGCTAAACATTTGCTCCGTCAAATATTCCTGGACTCGAATATCGCTTCACAAATTCATGTGAAAATTAAGTACTTGTAATACGATTGTTTGCTATTTCAAAAAAGAGTATGTTTCTTAATGTAAAATTCTACCCTTTATATACTGCTGACGTTGGCGAATTTCGAACTCTGCAGCTACAGTTCTGGATAAGATATTCCTTTCTGCATATCACGAACGTTCCACGTGTTCATGGAAAATTCTGTCTAATGACGTACAAGAGACACAGACGGTAGTTGGGAAGAAAACTATAGGGCCTCACTTTGGGGTTCTAGCGCAACCCAAGCACCGAAAGGTATGACCATATTTGGCCGCGTCTTAAGAGACTGTTTATAAGAAACCTGATGAGTTGCTTGACAAAATTAGTCTGTTTAGTCAAAACTCAAAGCGGCTTTTATCGTTTACAGATAAGCTACCATCATTGTCCAATTTTCTACATAGTATAAGGGGATTTAATGTTAAGATGTTAAAGTAAGAGTTCAATCTATGATCACTACATTTGCAATATTGGATTATTTTAATATTTCTTTACCATTCTTTAAAATAATATATTGTAAAGTTTAATCGTTTGAAGAACTTATATCTACTTGTAATTATATTATTAATTGTTGTAAAAATCGACGTTCGCTACTAGCTTCATACTCAGTAATAATTAATTTAGAAATAATATACTCTTTAAATAGTAGAGTTTAATATGTTGGTAATTTGATTGAATTCAGTAAATATATTTCTTCTAATTGATTGCGGTATTAGTCTGATATATTTAATGATTTAAATGATATTCTAAAAGGCAGAAATTATGCAAATGTATCATGTTGGTAAGCGAAGGAATACTGTAGTTTTATATGTATCTCTTATATTTGTAGTTTAAGTTTATGTAGACTGATATTGGAATTATTTTTTTTTGTTTGTTGAGTGTTTCAACCCCCTCCCCCAAACCAGTCCGTTTCGTCAGAACTCAAAGCGGCTTTTATCATTGTAGCATTCAGTACCTCCGCATTGCGAAGCCTTTCCCAAGGAATGTGGCTGTATCTACAGCGTTATGTGTAACGCCTTATCTTTAAGGAAACCGAACTTTCTTCTGTCTTTCTCTGTCGTCATGGGCCAAGGCATCACTTAAAGATACTAGTGTTTAATGTTTTCTTCTCATAGCAGGGAATGAGAAGAAGGTTATGAAAAAATTCTTATCATTATACATACGTTACACGAGATCACGTATTCGAATTTTTTGTGTGCATAATTTGCAGATAAAATTATACCGGGAAAATGGTTGAAAATTGTATAATTAGGTAATTTGCGATAACTTCACATAATTTGAGTTCTAAACATTATTCCTGCCCAATAAAAACGTAAGTGTCAGTCAACATTTTAAATATGAATCATTTACCTATAGTTGGTCTTAGGTACATAGAATATAACACAGTTTTACTGGCTTGTCCTTTTTGTTCTTGATGAGATTCGTTTTACTGAGAATTGAAAGATGGCTGCATGACACCTTTCAGCATGCTTAGTTGGCCGGCTATCATGATGTGATCCATTGTTTAGTATATCTTTGTCATGTATGTATCGGTAACATACGTATTATTATGCATTATTTATGCTAAAATTTATCAAAATATTACTTGATATATTTTTCAAGAATTTAATTGTTGACATTTATGAAACATGATTACATTTTCGAAGGGTTTATTCAATTCTTTGATTTTGATTTCATATTATTTGGACCAAGTAAGTTAAACGTAAGCATCCCATACATTATAACCAATGAACATCATACCAAATGGCACGTAAATTATGATATGCATTAGCAGTAGCCGTTTATTTGATTGTTTTTTTTTATAATAAAAAGTACAGGTGAATTTTGAGCAAATTTTATACTCCCTTAAACCCTCGTTTTACACAAATAAGTCGTGCATAAAAATGGTAACGCATATATCATGATCTTAGCGACATGCACCTCGTAAATGAAAGTTCAGGGTATAATTATTCAAAATTTGCTTTTTGGTTTCTCAGAAAGTATGCATGATTTATTCAGAGACTTTAAAATTTATTCTTGAGTTTCATTTTTCATCTTTATCTGACAGATAATTAGCTGGCAATTACAGTGGCGACAGTAACGTATGTATTGATGTACACCAGCTAGGTTGAGTTATTTTAAGATCCAAACTTCTTTTCTTGTTTGCAATGATTTTTATTTTAATGATAAACGTATATTGATAGTGCAAAAAGGTATACATTAAGGAAAGAAATGTATACAATCAGTTAACGTGTCAGCAACATTGGTTTGTTCCTTATTAGTGAATTTGGGTCAGTAGCTGACAATTTTAGACAGAGGTGGGTTTGCCTCATCGAAATAGTTATAAAGGATTTGTAAGAAAACTTTACTGGTTCAAAACAGAATAATTAGTGAAATGGATTCTTTATGGCAAGTATCTTTCTGTCATTGAGAATTTTCTCTAGAGAACTGGGAGTCTAACTTTGGGTCAAAACAGTGCATCATCCAAATGGGATAGGATGATACTGTTACAGTATCAGGTCTTTTTCAGACCAAGATTTATCATCTGTAAAGCACATTAATTTAGCTGAAATATCAGAATTTATACTGGATAATGTTAAGAACGATTTAGATTACAAAATTTGAAAAAAGCATATAATAAAATGCCCTTGAAATTTTTGTAATAATGGTCAAATGAATTTAGTTTGGAAATCTACTGAGAACTCAGCCTCAGTGTGTGCGAAGAGCAATCTTTGGCATAACGAAACATAATTGTTTCTGCTTTAAGATTCCTTATCCATGCTTTCTGTAGAATCTAAACTTCTCCGAGTGACTTCCAGCAGTTCTTTCACAGATTGACTTACTAAATATGTTTCCATTTTCCCTCTCATTGGTTCCTACGTGAATAATAACTCTTTTAGGTTTCTCTTGATATTGATAAATTTTGACCATCTCAATCATGTGTTTAATTTTTGCCCCAGGGTACGCCTCTACTTACGCATTGTTGTCTTTCAGATCGGTAAATCTTGACATATTTGAGTCTCCTATAATCAAATCTGCGTTGGTAATCTTAGGTATGCCCCACTCCGATTTCGAGTTAGTGTGCCTAGTTACTCTGCTTGCTTTACCTGGTGAGAAACCACAGATACATATGTTAATTTTGGAATCGTTGAAAATCTTTCTTGTGACCTTGTTGGTGATAGTGACCTCCGCTTTGGGGAGCGACTCCGTTTTGGTGGCAGTGACCTTGACCTGCAAACTTTGTCCAATACTTTTAAGGCGGGGACAGACAGACTTCTCGATAGTTTAGCTATAGAGTTTAATACAGTTGTAATGCCGTTAGCTATTGGAATAGATGGACTGATAGTCATTCTCTTCTCTAATGATTGTCTAACTTTTTTATGTTCCGAGTCCTCTTTTCTCTGCTTTAATGAGCTGGTTTATTATTCATGGAAACATACACACACGAATGTGTCATTCATATTTTGAAATGTTTTGGAATATCATTGTTTTGAATTCAATAAATCAACTCATTTTCGATCAATGTTCTCAGAGCAGTTGCAATATAGATTGTACTTTATTTGTTCTCTGTAGTCACCAAAAAGAGAAATCTGTGGTTTGTCGTAGAATTTTGCTTAAGATGTTTTGAAGAAGAAGAAGAAGAAGAAGAAGAAGAAGAAGAAGAAGAAGAAGAAGAAGAAGAAGAAGAAGAAGAAGAAGAAGAAGAAGATGATGATGATGATGATAATGATGATGATGAAGAAGAAGAAGAAGAAGCAAAGAAGAAGTAAAAAGAAGAAGAAGATTTGGAAGAAGAATTACAATGGGAAATAAAGATTTATTATTATTATAGTTCCGAAAGTGATGTTGCCGTTTTGACGATAAAGTGGCACAGCTAATGTTGTAGTATCAATTTCATTCCACTGGTATATTTCAGTATCTCATCATTAAATCAAACTGTTCACACGTTCGTTCATGGCTGAGGAGGAACTAGTATTTAATGTAAGTTTCTGAAAAACGCGTGACATTTACGGGGATCATAGTTCGTAAAATTCTGGTGTCCACGGTAATGGAAGACACTGTTGTCAAGTATGTCCACCAGTGGCGTGAAGCTAGCAGTGGTCACTTGTGAACATAAGCATTTTAATGTGAACTCCATGAAGAAACTGCATGATGATGTACAATGAGAAAAATGGTGTACTTTCCTAGTAAATGCGAGACACATCCGAGACCCCAAGCTATAATAAACTAGCAGGCCTTTAAATGGCCGAACCGAAAATCAACTGTCTTGTTGGCTTAACGTGAAAGATAAAAAAGATAAATTCGATTTAGAAGATTTATTTAGAATGATTTTGATAAAGGGCTCTCTTTCGTTTCTATGCAGACGTACTTGTTCGGATTACCAGATATTTTGGTTCCATAATCTGGACTAAGGTGTTTCAGGCATTATTCGTTATGGCTAGTTTCTTCCTCTATTTTCCTGATTTTTTAAAATCTTACCCAGGGAGTAATATCTAATCGTCCATTCTATATATGCAAAGACGATCGCAGTGTTTTATTGTTTGTTGAGCTATTATTCGATAAGTGTCTTCGTTTAAACTGGGCTAACTGAATCACAATTTTATACCTTTTATGTCATCATTTTTATTAAAAAGTGAAATCAAATATACTGAAGGAAAAAATACAATTAATGATAGTAGTTATTTAGTTTCTCCAGATAGAAGATCGAGGGTTGAAGAGTTCTAGCATGTTAGGTGACAGATGGGCCAGTAAAGGTACCAGACCCTAATTAGAGTTTTATACCCACGCTCCTCTCTCACACTGGCTTTACTTAGCTCCATCCCCAATGTTATTCATCCTATTATTTTATAGCTTCCGTAAAGTTTAAAGAAATGCTTGTGTGGGTTTGTGTCAAATTGATGATATATCAGTTCAATGTAAGGAATTTAATATTAAGTGCTTTTTTGGTTTTCAGAAGTTTTCCCCTGTTCTGCTTAGTCCAGCACCAGGGGGAAAACAAAAAATCGTAAGGCTGATCACCATCAATATCGGTGGGAGACAAAGTACGCTGAGAAATCTTGTTTATGTTTTACTCAATTCTGTATATTTATTAAATATTATTATGAGCGTAATATCAATAGAAAATTTTGGAGGTTTTTAGAGTATTATAAATTAGTACCCATTTTCTGATCTGGCAGGAAAGATAGAGCTCCCCCAAATCTAATAGTTTTTTTTTCTGACTGGATCCAATTTGTGCTTTCTTAGAGAAACAGTGCAAATGTTAGCATCAATAATTCTGTTTTCTCCTTTCATATTATTTCTCGCTATATTGATGTTTAGCTGTGTGAGATTTGTCAGTAGAGGTTATCTCAGTCTGCTGATAAAATCCCTAGCGTGAGCACGAAAGCTTCAGGATATCTTTCTTTATATAATTTTTGTGTTTGAGAAGTGAACAACATTGTAAAATTTGAATAATATTATTATATAGTTAAGCTTTCACCAAAGTTTTTGCTGTGCATATATTTATTATAAATTCTAATGCGATAATGACTAACTTGAGTGAGTAAAGATAGCTCCTACTTAAGGGAAATTATGCTCATTTTAGGCGTACTTCCCTAATCCTCCAAGTGTATACAATTAATCTGTGCTTTGTTTGTTAGGTTGTTATACTTTTGATTAATTATATCTCTTTCGTCAAATGATCATAGATTCATAGCATGTGAATACACCACATCGTTCGGCACAACTCTCCTCTTGGGAGGGACATATCCATTCGCCTTATTCTCATTGCCTATATTTCTCCATCCCCATTTTAAGCATCAAGGTATGCTCGGTTAGTGTGTTTCGACATAGATGAAGTTAACTTCTTTTAGCTACTCTTTTTCGTGCCACTCAAATATAAGATATTAATATATCATGAACATGTACAAATGTTGTGTTGTACGTTTATCATGTTTTACTCATGTGTTGTATTGTCGTACATTAGTAGTGGGAAATTGACTATTTTTACTTTTGCGCCCCATATCATGATGCGTATTATAAATTTGATTATCTGCTGTTGTAGGATTTTGTTGTTTGCATATAATAGATGGTTTGTGGTACTGGTGATTTTGGACTAAGTTGTGTATGATTTTGTTTCTTGCTATTTCTGTTTCTCTACACTTTGCTCTTACATGTTATTATTAAATATTTCCCTTTAGAACAAGTTGTCTTCAGCATTGTTGTATACCATGAGTGTTAAAAGCTATTTCTCGTGTAATCCAAACATCATCTAAGTATTTTTATGTTTTACTTTGAATTGCTTTTTGTTTGCCTTTCGTCCCAATTTTCCATACTGATGTCCATTGACAGTCTGTTTTTTTTTAATTCAACCTTAAAACGTGTCGCTTTGTTTGATTATTGAATATATGTACAAATCTTCTCTATTTTTCCATTTTCATTCTATGTTTCTATGATTAAATATTACCTTTCTTGTATTTTACAGATATGTGGGCAGTTATATGACTTTCATAGATCTATTATTTCTGAATATTGAGCAACATGTTTAGCTGTATATGTATATTACTATCGTGCATAATCATGATAAATATTAAGTTATTAGACTTACTCTATTTGCTTCTTTGATATGTTTTTGGTGTAGAGTTCTAGCCCTGTCTCGGTTTTGTTTGTACAGATAATGTCTTGTCGATATTGCAATTTTACTTTTCGAAAGAAGTGTAGGAAAAAAAATAATTTATCGATTTATACAGTTTAACTAGTTCATGACCCCATTTTATTATGTTTTTAGTATTGAAGAGTATATTTACTAACTTTGTTATGACATAACCGTTTATCCTAGTTTTCATTCCTTTGCTGTTTTCATACTTGATTCTGATGAGGATAGTTTATATAGAAGGCGTTATTTTTTTATTCCATATTTGTGGGGTGTATTATATTTTATCTGTATGTATTATTTTATTTGCATCTATTAATTAAATATGGGTTTTGGCATTCCTTTCGGATATGTCCTGTTTGGAGACTTCTGATATATGGTCTGTGGTTAATGTAGGCAATGTAGGATGATGCCTTTAATTTAAAGGAATAGTATGTACCTTTTTGCGTCATCAAAAACGTGAAAGTACCCTCACCCCTATTTCCGTTGCGGGACACCCATTAAAGGTTGTTATTATGTCTTTATTAATTTTAAGATTCGCTAAGGATGCTTTCTGTTACTTTTGTTAATTGTTATCTTTTAATTCATCTTCTCATTACAATTAATGACAATAAAATATTTATGGATTAAAGCTGAATCGAACACAATATTGTTACATTGTTACATTACGTTATTGAAACAAAAACATACACATACAAGAAAAGAATTGTAATTCAGTGGAATGTTAGAGAAGCGATCATTCGTTAAGAATCAGTACTCTATCAATCTTACATCTGAACTGAATTGTCGAAAACAAATATCATTTTGAAAACAATACCAGCGGTATTGTAGCTAGCGAACATTGAAGTTTGAAGAGTTGTTACAAAATCTATATGTACTTTTTGTTCTATGATTTATTATGAGCACTATATATTTTCACTTTGAATTCCCGTCAAAATCATCTATTTGGCAATCAAGTCTGTTGTTTTATTTACAGCTTACTCTTGAGTAGTTTTGAAAGAAGACGTTGACATATAATTGAATCGATTTAACAAGTTAAGAAGTTAAGACATCAAATGGAAAGTAAACCCTATACTTCCGTATAAAACTGAACAAATACTCATCTGTATCTCAGTAAAGTTTTCTGATGACAGTGACTCTCTATTTCGACTTTTTTCCAGTATTGAAACGATTGGTAAAAAACGACGTAAAGTCGCTCAAAATGAAAGGGAATAAGACAAATCAGCTGTACACTCACCAAAAATAAATTATTATCAGAAAAATGATACAATTGTAAATGTTGTTATTCAGTACTTAAATATACATCCTGACGAAATCAAAACACATCATATAACATTATTCGCTATAAGCCTTATGACATATGACGTTATAAAAGGTAAATCTTTCTCCACTGTATACGGTAAAAATTTGGAAAATCACATAAGAAAATCCCTACATAATGACAAAACATTAACGCCATGTGTTAAACATAATCTTAAAGATACCGTATCGCACCGTTCTGTTGTATAATAAAGCATATTACTGAGATTGCATGTAAGCTTTTGATCTAAGAACCTACTATAAAACGTGTATTTGAAGATGAACTTTTTATTATACGTCCCTTACCTAATCTTCATTGCATTGTAACAAGGCGAGAAATAAAAATTTATTTTTATTTCTAATGAAAATTACTGGTAATGAAATATCATATAGTTTATCATGTAAAGATAGATGACTTTCTTGAACAATGATTTTCCCTCCTAATATTCGAAAAGACAATGTCAATCCAAAAGGGCTTACTTTTGTAGTAGATAATGGTCTAACAGACATTCAATGTGGCCTTTTTCAAGATGAAATTTGTAACTTTTACATGCTCATACACTATTTCACCAGTTATATATATATATATATATATATATATATATATATATATATATATATATATATATATATATATATATATATGCGGATGCATGTAATGGTCACTTAAAAATCTTGGAATCTTGTAACCGCATACTAATAATTTATGTCAATCAGAGCGGATATCCATGTTTACATTTAGAATACAACACAATCTCTTGTTGTAAACAAAACCTCTCTCGATTTGTAAAGAACATGACAAATTTTGACATGCTAATGTTTTCATATTGACAAAGAGGACATGAATCCGTGAGTCATGGGCTCAAAAAGAAGGTCGCCATTGTTTCATCCTATCAAAGATTACATGTCTTCATTATCAATTCGTGATTTGTGGTAGGAAGCCATAAACTTGCTTTATATGCAATCTTTGTGATCTGGCTTTGCTTCTGGAAAACTGCGTCCCATTCGGGAGAGTGATGGATTAGTATAAGGTGTTAACTTACATTCAAATTCAAGGGTTGCTAGCAATGTTTACAAGCTATTCAACACCTAAATTTCTAAAAAATGTATTTGATTTGTGGTAGAAATACTGTAGCGTCCTAACTTACAACGTGGATGCATGCATTGGTCAATTTAGGAGGACACTTTCCATCCGGAAATCCTATTGGACCATTGAAATTCAAGTATAAGGTCGACTTGTCATGTATTCTTCCAAGAAACTGACAAATGTTTCCAAAAATTTTCATTTAAAGCTTTCGACGTTTGATTGGATGCTAAGTTACATTATTGTGGATTAAATTTCAAATAATCGGAAAATTTCATTTATATCATTTAAATTATTATGAATAATACTAATGAATTCAAAATGTGTTGAATGCCTTTATGCCATAAAGAATGTCTTTGAATATGTTCAAAAAGTTCCAAATTAATGCGTCATACCAGAGTCAATGAGTACTTTAGTAGTTCCAATGAATATATTATATAAATAATTCCACTCAAATCACAAGATATCTACAAAAAGTTTCCAATAGCCGGACGTCAAAATAATAAATAATTACTTATTGATAAAATCCTGAACTGTAATTTTTATTTCGACCCAGATGTAAATTAATACAGCATATAATATCGTTCTATTTTTAAACAAGACTGGGCCTAAACGTTTCTGAACCAAAACGCTATGTCAAAAACAGAAACAAAACTAACTGATAATTTAAAACAAGGGTCTTCAGCAAGATCACGATTATGCAGAATTTCTTTAGGTGAAATCTGTCATTCGTCGCTATTTATTTTGCCTTGCTTGTTATCTCCAACAACAATCTTATACATTTTAACTCCTTAAATATCAAATATAGTTATTATTATAGTTTCGGATTTTTCTTCAAAAACCGTTTCTTACATGATTGTATGAAAGGAACCGACATTAAATCCCGCATCTATATTGAAACCAGAAGTTGATTTTACAGCATCAGTCTTCGCAAGGAGTATTGAGATAGGGAGATGTAAATTTAGTTACGCTCTAGGTCCTAGGCCTTACGTGATCAACTCATGTATGGAGCGGAAGACTAGCTCAATCTGCACCTATAGCAAATCATTTGTTCAATAACAGAGGTTTCTGCATTAATTGAAACAAAAATGTCAACAATAGCTTTGTGCTAGCTTATACTGCTCTTTGGTAATCATTGACGATCTGAGCACTCTTTGATTTCTTACCAAGGAATATATTGAAACACTAAAGACCAAGGTGGTAGCATGGTAAGATTTATATTCAAGTCCAGTTGTGTTTCTGTCATCGTTTCCCCAAAGAATCCGTTTTCGTATACTGTAGAAATAACAATAGTCTAACAATCGAGAAATGATTTTCAGTTTCGTCTCACCAGAATCTTGATAATTTTTAGAAATATGTTCCACTAGTTCTAAAGGCTGATTATGAAAATCATCTTCTAAATTAGTATTTCCTTTCACAGATACATCTTAGGTTTGGAATAAATAGTTACGCACTTTCCAAAACGGACTTTGATGGCAAAGTTTAAAAAACAATTAAATTAGTACCTCACTAAACATCACACGAGGCCAAGGAATTACGTCTTCATGCGATATGTCCTGCACAATGTTTTGTATTACTGGACTTATTTCCATTAAATTCTTTCCATCTGTCCCACATTATAAGCAGAAGTGACTACTCTTAATAGAAGTCTTATAAGTGTTGATCTGTATCTGACCAATTGAACATTTTCGAAACAACATATCATCTTATTCCAATCATACTCCAGTGGTTAAAACATCAGTGTCCTACAAGATGTCATTGTTCTTTGCATTTCAGTTCCATTTTGACAATCTCTATGTAAATGCGCAGGTGGAACACTACGTTCGTCCTCCAAGTGGATGATGTTATGTTTCATCAAACAATGAAAGTTAGTGTCACCATGGAGACCATTTGGTATGTTCCTGGGTAGCCGAGTCCTTTATACAAACATTCATGAAATGTCACATGACAAAGGAAACACCATACTTTCTCTTTTTCTCGAAGTAGACAAAACAGGGTCTGGCTAAAGATTTGAGAGTAAGTACTTCCAGACTCGAGATCATTTCATTTTCAACGTTCGGGAATACCTTCAGTATCACTTTAGTCCGGCAAAGCCACATGAAACCTGTATTCTTCTTTGATTGGCATATACATATACATGGATGAAATTCGTAGGTAGGAGACACGCACAACATCACTAATATCATTAACACAAAAAAGTAGCTATTAGAGCGATAACGTACGCGAACAACAACGTTTGCTATGGTAGTAGAGGTTCGGCAACGTTATGCCCCATCGCTGATGTTACATGGTACGGCATCAATCTGTCAAAAATCAGAGCGTCACACTCGAACTCATCGTTGAATTTGAGATCTGAAGTAAATACCTTATACGATTTCTGTGTGTAATTAATCATCTTTCTAGGTCGGCGTTCATATATTCATAAAGATATATCTGTCTTTGAAGACTTCCACTTTATATATAGGAGAACGGTCAGATCCTAATAAAGCTTTATGTGATCGCTGGATAGAGAAAATAAACGTAACAACAGTAAGGAGACCATTAACTATATTGTATGGTAGCTGAATCTTTATGACCATACGGATCGACATACCTAAACTGAAAACACTGCCCCTCGCTTCTTTGCCCATAGTAGACAAATTCTGCTCTAGCTAAAACGTAGGGAGTGTGTCGTTCATCCCTATCTTTAGGCCATTTCTAAAACTGGTTTATCTATTAACACAATCTTATTGTTCATACATGTCTATAGGAAACTTGTTTTATTTGAATATGGAGACGGTGTAGATCCAACAGCTGCTTGCTGTATCGAGATCATCATAATTATTGGTGACTGAATTGGATCCTTTTTTGTACTGTATCGCAATGTTTCCTTACGGTGAAATGTTAAGCTTTGGAATTTACTTTTAGATCTGGCACACAATTTGATAAACAATTTATGCAACTGGCAATTTCATAGCTTTTGTATACATACAATGTTATGTAGATGCAAATATGTCACTTGGCTATATCAATATTTCACTGACAGTTATAAGTCTTTGCACTTTTTATGAATTTACACCTATCGACAACGGTAATGGTATCCGATTATTTTGAGGCCACATGTATCAAATAAGATGATATTATCTTCCGGGTGATTTAGAGTCCACGTTCTTATACTGTCTCCTTCGATGTTTGGATGATGGGTCTTTAGAGTGATGGATGCACTGTCGTTGTTCAAGCAAAGAACTCGATTTCCTAAAATTATTAACGTTTCTTACAATTTTAAATGAACACAGGATGTAAGATACGTTGCAATGTCAATGTTGTAAAACCCGATAATCGTGGTCAAAAGTGTGTCACTTCTTCATAATTAACCAAGATCAAATCTTCACAGATGATTTCCACGTGTTTTGTCAGCTTCACTTTGTCGCCCATTAGTTGAATGTGGCCCTATGGACCTGAGAATTATGCCGTCTTGCACAATATCGGACGTTGTACCGATTTTCCAAACATACAATTTATTTTAACCTGACGTTGGCAAGAATAGTATTTGTTCATTCTTTTCCACCAAACTTTATAGATGTTAAACATTCGGTATCGAAGATCCAAAGCAGGAAACAATTCGACACGGCCACGTTCCAGTCAAAGCGAGTTCTTCATCTATATGACAACAAGATTTAACTTCATTGATCCTTGGCAATGTTGTGCCAAGACTGGATGATACAAACGAGTAAACACTTTTCATTTTGATCAATTCTTGGTAATGATGAATGTGTTCTGTTAATAAATAATTGCATCATGTAGGGAATCGAATATAGTTGCAAACAGAATAATGCGTAGTATTGATGTATTTGTGTTCTTCTCCTTGATGTTTGTCTACGTAGAACTGTTTCGTCCCCAAAACAAACTAAACTAAATGTTGATTCAAGGATTCGTTGTGGACCATGTCGTAATGTTCTGCAATTTCTGGATCAGTTCTAAAGCGATGATCTTAAACTGCTCAAAACTTTCTATAACATGGTATCCTTATTTTTCTTACCTCAGGGAATAAACTCAGGCAACCTTTGGACTTGATTTGGTCTTTCTTGCTGTCATCCCCCAGTTCATTCTCATATTTATGAATGTACCATTTACGATCAAAATCTATGATTTGGCCCCAAAACGGTATCTTTTTTTCCTGTACAAACGTATGCCATGTAGATATTGGTTCAAATTAGATGTATACAATTGAATCCCAATCTCTATAATTCATAAACTTTTTTGTTGTTGCTTGACTTCTTTCATTCGATGTTACTGGTATCACTTGCGGCTGGCAAATGTTCGCTTGCATGTCGAGAAATGCAGCCATTTTAATGCTTCATGAATGCATATTTTTGACTCTCTCCAATCTAGCAACTCTATCCTAAGTTATTTTGCTGTCCCATCTGCAGAATCCTTGATCACAATTCTCACAAACACAATCTTATGCTTCAAACCATGTGTTACTTGTAATGGTATCGAATGGTTTTGTTGATGACACACATAAATCAATTTAACGACCATGAATTTGGTTTCTCGAAATAGGAGTGCTCTGAGAACCACTTGATCATACACCATTAAGACCGTGCGAGGACCCAAGATATCTTGCATTTTTTGCATTTGGTGAATGCCATACTCGATCTCTTCAGATATTTATGCCTGCTGGAAATAAGAATACTTGCTCTCTTCCTTGTTTTGCTCTGTTCGATTAACAAATACGTTTATATGATCATTTACACGCAGAGCTATTGTTCTTGTGAGCTAGACACAGGACACTGGCACGAGATAACCTCATCTGGTTTTGGAAGTTGTTACTTTGGACGATATACTGCGGTTGGTGCTTCGATTTTCATCTAACGAAAATAGTCTTCTGTGTGTTCCGCTACCTTGAGAAGGTGAAACGTGGGCCATGGCTTTTCCATAGGTCATATTAAAGTCGTTACTAAATTCTAAATTTTGACTGAGTACTAAACTTGATACAGACATGCAGCTTCATACTGTTGTGAGCAATGAAGACTCCCAAACGATAGTCATCTTTACGCTTGTTTTCTGGAAGCCATTCTTGTATTGCTCAGATGTGACAATAATTATCAGCCGCCACTAAACAACTTTAGATTTTCAGTACGTGGTTCCAAAATATACTTCAAGAAAGACTACAGAATACTTCTCCGCTTGAAATAAAGGCAAAATATCTGATAAATCTGTCAGCAGTAACGACATTGGGCTCCTGAATGCAACAATGTCAAAGCAAAGGAAAGAAAAGAGAGAGAGAGTAGACAAATGTAAAGATATTAGTTATCATTGTCAGAAAAAGGGACAGTTGTGTTCTGTGTCTAACGAAAAGGGAGAATACAGATGGAAGAAAAGAGATGAGGAGCAGTCTTAAGACCCATACCCGACTCGTCAAAAAAATCAAGAAATAAAGAAAACTCGAACATGCAGCAGAAGAGCATGATCCCATGCCAGTGAAGACATTCAAAAACAAAATTAGACACGGTGAATAAAAGAATGAAAAAAGATATTTGAATTTTGTTGTGCTTTGAAATTCTAATTTTGATTCCAAATACGAGAATATACCAAAGTGTATCTTTGTCTTGAGTTTTTAGTACCGTAGATAAGTTACCACAACATACACTCACACAAACACTCATTATTTAGTCATGTGATTCAAATTTTCATTGATTTGGTAATCATTGAGTATGATCTCTATTCTAAGATATGTGTGTCGCACCGAAAATGAGTTTGTTTTGACAAACACATGAAATTGACAATAGGCGTTAACTTTCTCAAGCCCTTTCCTCAACAAAGTCCTGGTGTTTTTGTAACACCTGTGTAGGATTTCCACTTGAGTCTTAATTAAAGGTTAACACACAAACACACACACACACACACACACACATATATATATATATATATATATATATATATATATATATATATATATATATATATATATATATATATATATAATATAAAATCATCTAGTCACCTTGAAATAGGCGATATGCATTTACACAATCTCTGACAAGATGACTTTGAGAAATTTAGAATACTTCTATTTATTGGTTTTTTTTCTTTGCAAACAATAATTAGTTACCGGCGTTTCGTAATTTTCAAGTAATATAAGATGTTAGATGATAATTACTGTTTGGTTTTCTAGTGTTTAGGTTGACTGATTAGGCATTTAAAGAAATAGAAACGTCATAGTCATCATTTACAGTATTTACATATATATGCAATACCTACTTACCTTCAAATCGCCGGCATGTGTCTAAATAATTTTTAAGAAGCGAATTGTTTTGAGTCTGGAAGCCCGGAAAAAAATGCTTCCCGAGAAATTTCTATGGTTGCGTTATATAGATGCAATAAACTGACGACGAACAGTACGAAACTAGTAACTAACTAGCCTAAGCGCTTTCGACACTTAATGAGTCTTTTTCAAAGGCAAATACAAAACATATATATGACAAACAAGTAAACACAAAAACGTTGTGTTTGTAAACCTCTACATGGCTATCTCCACATGTGTTAAAACTATAAATATAACCAGCTTGTATAGACTAGTTGCGGAAACTGACAACGGTGTATAATTCCCTAAAAGTCTACAAGCCAAAGCGACATCTATTTTTACTTTTTGTACATTTATGTAACGCAGATTATATCCCGGATATTTGATTCTATACTGGTTATTCTTATAGTAAAAATTGAAGGATAATAAGAAGATTTAGAAAATGTTAACTTCTATTAGTGCATAGTTTTCATTTTCTAGTCTTCTTGGTTTAGACCGCTTGGTTTCAATGTTCTAAGGCGGCGTATCCAGTATGATTCCTTTTCCTTCCTGGTTTCGGAACTCCAACTGGTTGTTAGCAATAGCGATAAGTATTATATCTCTGAAAGTGTGGCCAGGGGAGGAGAAGTGTTCTGCGACCGGGCAACTGTACAGCTTTTTTGTCATCCAAACAGACCTATAAAGGTTTATCCTTTTGTGTAGCTTTTCAGTTTCTCCGACGTACTGAAGGCCACAGATCTTACATGTGATGAGATAAATCACATTCTCTGTTTTGCACGTTTTGTTTGGACCATGTTTGTTTAGTTTTTCTTTAGTCACTGTGCTAGTGAATGTCTTTGTCTCTATCATATGTTGACAGGTTTTGCATCTTTTATCGCCACAGGGTCCAGATTGACTAGGTTGGTTTTGACTAGCGATTGGCGTTAGCTTTGCCCTGACTAGGATGTCCTTTAGGTTTTTTGGTCTCCGGTAAGCTACTACAGGTTTGTTCCGAAGTATTAGGTTTAGTATGTCTGACGATTGCTCGGTTGGCAAGTGGTTTGCGATGATTTTGCCTACTTTGGGATTGTCTGGGTGATAGGTCAGAATAAATGGTATCCTATCAACCTTTTCTTTCTGTCCATATCTGAGTAGGTCATCACGGTTTGTTTGTTTGGCCCTTTGGATTGCCTCCGCAATCAGGTCTTTGTCGTAGCCTCGGTAAATTAAATATTTAGCCAGCTCTTCAGACTTTTCTAGGAATCTTTCATCGTCGGAGCAAATTCTTTGTATCCTCAGTGCCTGGCAATATGGAATGTTCCTAATGCAGTGTTTTGGATGACAGCTGGTTAGGAGGAGATACTGGTGTTTGTCGGTTGGTTTCGAGTAGATGTCTGTGTGTAATTTGTTGTCCACCAGTCTGGTTGTTGTGTCCAGGAAAACATGGTTTGAATTGGAAATTTCTGCCGTGGAGTGTATTTGCCATGTATATTGGTGTACATTTGGAAATTGTAGAAGTTATAGAAATAGTTGTGAAGTGTTGATGCTGTTAAGAAATTATGATCTTGAATAAGACTGAGGAGGTCAAGGTGGATGGTATCATTGATCATCCAAGATTTTATACAGTTTGCTTGGATGAATATGTACTGGAAGCCGCATACTGTGCTTACAGACAGCAATATGGAAATTGCAAGGAAATCCTGTCTGAGTACATGAACACCTGTAGGCAAAATATTTTTACAGTAGTTATGGTGCCACTATTAGGGACAATATTAGGACAAGTGATATGTTTTATACACGTGAAAATTATGCTTAAAATTCCTTTTCACAAAATCCTTCATTTATTGACAAAATGTATCATTACTATCACTCTATGTGAGTGTGGAATGTTTACGAAACCTTTTATTTTGATAATAGATCTTGCTAAAATCAAATATCCATTACATAAAAATTGTTTCCCATTATTTAAAAAAACTGAAAAATGTCATCCACTTCTTATATCCAAACTGACAATTTATCAAATGGAATTTGAAACAAGACTTAAATAGTATTCATTTTAACATACATATAAATTTTAGTTTTATGAATGAATGAATGAATGAATAATAATAATAATAATAATAATAATAATAATAATATTATTATTATTATTATTATTATTATTATTATTATTATTATTATTATTATTATTATTATTATTATTTTTAATGATGTTTGTTGCGATATATGATTTTGAATATATACCTTGAAAACAATGTGTTAGCTTTGCATTAGGAAGTCTCTCTCTTCCGTGTGTGTTTGTACAGGGCTGAGGAAGAGGGTCAAAAATGTAAAGGATGGGG
>JAEAOA010001006.1:75000-160000 GCA_016746295.1 Potamilus streckersoni | reverse complement strand
ATTTCTTCCTAAAAAGATGGTAAATATGAATGACGAAAGCAAATATAGTGATAACGGCGACTGCGATCCATGTTCGGCGAGTCGTAAACCAAAATTTCGTTTTAAATGGAAACCAGACACAAACAAATCTTTGAAATCCAAGCAACAATGTCTGCCATATGGACACCGTGTGGAAAGCCTTGGATAGGTAATATCTTGAAATCATATATGACTCACACCAGCCTTCACTGAGACTGACATATCCAGCCTTTCCACTGGTAAAGACATGTATATACGTAGGCAAGGTGACAAGTCCGGTTAGAGAGTCCGATATTGCGATGAAAAGAAGTATTTGGTTGGTGGATGTTCTCATACTTTTTCGGACGAAAACGGCTACAATTAGCATATTTGCAAAAGCCGTTAAAATTACCAAGAAAGTCCAGACGTAGATATATATATTCTCATCAAAATCATGTAATGAGTATAAGAATTCGATATATTCGTAATCATCGATATTTTCTGAGCTAAGATTTGGATGAAAATGAAGGTTGTCTTGGCCACCGTTCACCATAGAATTTTCCGAAGAATTTATCATTGATAAGTCATAACCTGGATGCATAGCAGACAACTCGTGTTTTTCATCGCTGATATTTCTATGTGCCATCTGCATACGTTCAGCTGTGTGAATCTTTCTAAATCTGAAAATATTTTTAAGTAGTATTATAATATAAAAGCCAGATTTCATTCTATTTACGCACATGATTCTAGTACTCATTTTAACGATGACATCACACCTCTCACGTAAGAGCATGATAATAATCATTTATTCCT
Source organism: Potamilus streckersoni (assembly GCA_016746295.1). NCBI lineage: Eukaryota > Metazoa > Mollusca > Bivalvia > Unionida > Unionidae > Potamilus > Potamilus streckersoni. Next base: position 159,190 of record JAEAOA010001006.1, on the reverse strand, counting down.
GGAATCAGGGTTCGCCCTTTTAGAACATTTGGCTTTAATAACCTCGGCCAGATGTATGTGTACTATATATTCCAAAAACTTTGCTATAATGTTCCTTATTACAAATTTTAAATGGTTATATCGTTTGATAGATGTAGTCCGCCCAAACAAAATTGTTTAGTTATAACGTAGACAAGTACATAACCATATTGAAAAGAGACAAATAAGCACATAAGCGGTATCGGTTATAACTGTGTCTCCTAAAAGACGTGTATGGAGAGAGAGAGAGAGAGAGAGAGAGAGAGAGAGAGAGAGAGAGAGAGAGAGAGAGAGAGAGAGAGAGAGAGAGAGAGAGAGAGAGAGAGAGAGAACCATTATGTTGGCATGTGATAATTAGTAGATTTATATAATATATGTGTAATAACAAAAGCTATGTGCGTGACAGCTAAAAATGTTTAGGTGTAAATAGTAGGTACGCGTTTTTTTGTATCCTCTATATTTATATGTGATATGTGATAATTAACAGGCATGTATCAAATAGCTATCTGTATGTACGTGATGACTAGGATGTACGTCATGGATATTACTTTTCTGACGCGTCCGTACGTTGGTAATTGTCAGGCATGCACTTGATAACTGTCATTTACTTGATAACTAACATTTGTCTGGTGTCAAAAATATGATTATAAAATTCTAACTTATATTGATGTTTCCTCAATTGATTGTTTACTCTAACATATAGATTTCTGTGTGAATATGTCAAGTCACGAGGGATGTCGTCATTTGAGTGCGTTGTGGAAGGATTAGGTGGATTTCGAAGGGCACACATTCTTGCCCTAGTGTTCCTGGCAAATTTTTTGATCAGTCAATAAATATAATAATTGTATGCAAACATTGTAAAACAAACATACGTCTGAACACTTTAAAACGACTGTTTTCAAACACCACGAGAAGTTTTAACATTCGGACAAAGCTGATATCAAAGTTTGACCCGCATCAATTCACCAAGGACCGGTCGTTACATAATAATATCGATTCAAGTATTCGGGTTTGTCCTTTGTCCAAGGTCACAGATGTTCCAGATTTCCCAGATGTCCCAGTAATTTTAATGAGCTGAGTTTGAACTCCTATCGGATTTCTAATGACAACAGAAGCATACGCAAATAACAAAACATTTAATGGGAAGTTGAACCACATTAACAAGAAACGGAAAACATAAAGAAAAGGAAAACAAAGAAAATACAATCAACACAATATAATAAGAACGAAGCAAAGAAAACAACGAAATAGACTAAGCAAGAACTAACATAATGTAATTTACGTAATGCAGGATGACGTAAGTGGTAAAAAAATATGTAAATAAATTTTGTTTGCAAATGACATTAGTATTCATTTGGTGATGAAGTAATGAAATTCATTATTGTGAGAAACATTGAAGCCGCCTCAAGGAGGATAAAAGTAACATTGAAACTATAGCCGAACGACTGTGGGGATTTTGTTATATTCCCATTTAGGATATCCATCTTTCCTTAGATAATTTATGTTCTCTCTCTCTCTCTCTCTCTCTCTCTCTCTCTCTCTCTCTCTCTCTCTCTCTCTCTCTCTCTCTCTCTCTCTCTCTCTCTCAGTGTCACATATATGATTATAAACAAAAGTCGGCATAAACCTTACGACAAACAGTAAAACAATGTATGGAAAATTGCTTTATTGAATTCAATAATAAAGCCGTGCAAGCAATCAATGTTAATTCCCATCACGTGCATGCCTAGGTTTGTCAAAATTTGAGCAGTGTTATCGTCTATGAGTGTTGATTGAAAACCAAAATCAAGATTTGGATAAAGTCGCATTCATCAAAATATTAAATTATTTCATTAAAATGTGTTACGCTTTTTTGAAAGCGGTCTAGCTAGACAGTCCCTCGATAATGGGACAATTCTCGAAATAATCCTCCTCATTTCAGTATGCATGTTATATGTATTAAGGCAAATTTTCTTGTATTCAACAGTAAATATTTACAACATATTACACGACAAAGAGTTTTACCTGGACAATAAATATGTGTACGTGTTGTCGTATATGGTTAAAAAAAAATTATCGGTGTAGTAATACGAATTACCTGTCAACAAAGTGTTGATACAATGGAATCAGAAAAAGTCATGGAAATGGTAGTTCGCCGTAGTTAAATAAACATATTCAGGAGAATATCTACATTTATTTAGCATCGTATCAAGTATTTTGATGTTTTTAAGAAAACGTTACCACCCGTGACAAAATAATGTTTCGACCTATATATTTTATCATGCCTCAAAGCACGTCGATATCCACTAAATATAAAAAATATAAACAGTAGTATAATTATAACACACGTATTATGAAAACATTTCATACGTTACCCCCGTTAAAAGGTTTCCAAGTCTCAGAATGATGTGTCTTCCTTGAGAAATTTTTCCAACTGTTGCATCTTAAGCGATGCTCTTTGAATCATCGAGTCAGGAGATCTAACAATGTGTCCAGTTCGCACAGGCGTTTTATGTATAATAAAGTGATTCATTTCCTAAAATAACTGTGTTTAATATGTGCAGTTTCATGCCTGAGATCTTGGTAAAGTGGCAACTACCGCTCAGCATTTCACTCAGTAATAAGATGGGTTTTGTATGACTGTGTTCTTAGCTGAAAGAGAAAGTTCACAATGGTGGAGAAAAAGCCGAAAATAGAAATTCTAACATTGATTGCTACTCTTACCACAAGCAAAATGTACTTGTTGCGTGACATTGTACTTTAGTAAAAGTTTTGGAAAAAAAGTCTAACCAGATGTGTGGGAATATAACACAATGACAATTCGAACTGTTGTCAACAATTTTCGATTTTTGCATCACAACTGGCCCAGAAATGGCGTTACTGTGTTGCGCTGCCCGTAGATTCCTTAGTCTGAATATAAAGGCCTTAAAGCGGCCACAAAAAGCCCCACAGAAAATTCTCTTGCTGACCAAAGCCAAGTTCAATTTGATCCTCGATCACGTGACAATTACGCTGTACAACAGAGTGATATCCAAGGAATAATTTAAGCTTATCCTCGACAAGAATGACAAATATGTAGCTGTCAGAAACAAAATAATGTCCTCAAGAAAGAAAGTACCATGACTAATATACAGAAAATGAACTATTTCACCACGGAAAGGACGAGGCCTCATCAGAGCTATATGAAAAAGTGATAAGCTGCGTGCAACAGATAGGAAGGTTGGAGTCATGTGGACAATAGATTTACTGCCCGATGGACATCCACAGGTAAACAATATGCAATTTCAATAACAAATAACAAAAATGAATGTAAATAAGTTTTGTACAATCGCATGCACGCATAAATGAGCTGATAAAGTACACTCACACGTGCGTACTTTTCTTGATTAATAACAAAAAACTATCACTTTGGAGAATTAAAGGCATTCGATCTATCATAAAGTTCAATTGACAAGGGGATTTTCGAGGATCAATGGTGCGTACCAGAGTATTGTGTCCGTATGACTCAAGATTTCCATATGAAATAGGGACCGAGTTTCTCCTAGATGGAGAATCATAAGAATTAACACTAGACGAAGAGTCTCTCTCCACGAAGGACGTACTGTAAAATAAGATGTTATATTTATATTTAATTTGCCAAGTATATTTTAAGCATCGGACAGTAAGCTTAACAGTGTGAGATCTTGTTAAAATTATGTACAAGTAACTATTAAGTGGATTGTTGAACTGACATCTTTAACGTTGAAAATGCAAGATCTTGGTATTGAATCCACTCCACGAGCAGGCAGCATGCATGTAATCCGATGGTGGTGACTGTTTTATTTTTTTTTATTTCCGTCGAGAACGAAGTTGAATACTACTATGAATCTGAATACGTTTCAGACCAACAACTCGATCTGGTCTGGACACAAATAAATACTTGAAACGTGCTTGAAATTATATATATATAAATTATATATATATATATATATATATATATATATATATATATATATATATATATATATATATATATATATATATATATATATATACACCAGACAGAACAGACTGTGCTATCCCTAATTTCTGTAGTAGAATCTTGAAAATAGTGGGTATATGGGTTGGTGCGTGCAGGCAAGGCGATGGGTGCCAATTACTCGCGGACCTGTGTTCGAAACTCGGTAGAGTACGAATTTAATTTCTCTAACCTGTATGATAATATTGTTTATATATATATATATATATATATATATATATATATATATATATATATATATATATATATTTTTTTTTTTTGCAACTGTTGGTACATGATTATTGTTACGTGACAAGGGCTCGTACTCAGTAAGAAAGAAAGAAAACAGTGAAAGATAACAAGCTTTGTATATATTAACAAAACATTTTTTGCTAGACAATAATGTACAAATTGGTAAATTGGACTTAAAGTCTTTGCATATAACCCAAAATGTGATCCTAAGATAAAAAACGCAAGTTAGTCACTAAAATTCCTCTAAGATTCCAGTTTCGAGTTTCGACGACGTAAAATAATGAAGGCAATGACGTCAGATGTGGTTGAATATATGAATAGCAATAATTCCTCACTTGAATCACAATCTTTCTTTCCGAATAATTCCAGAATAAACTTCCATGAGTATCTTTCAGAATGTATAATATAAAAGTCATTTTGTTGAGTTAACAGGGGAATAAATTATTAAATCCAAAAATCAGACGAAGAATACAATATTCTGGCAAACAAATTAAAAATGATACACGTTGTTCCTTCAAGGGTTTTGAATGATCTCCCCGAAAAAATATTGAGTTTGTGTATTTAGAACCCCAATGTCTCATTTGAAGTCTTGCGAGATTGGTCATGTAGTCTCTTATGTTGCTAATTTTCACGAGTAGGCCAATGTGACTCCACTTGAAATGCAATCAAAACAGGTTGTTTACAAACAATGATCACACAAAGAATGTGTGCCCGTGATACTGACCAATTATTTTAACTTCCTGTTGAAACTATTATCTAGGTAAGACGGACTCGAGGATAATTCGCACCTATTACATTTTTGTTTTGAATAAACAAACTTTGTGCTAAAAATATATCTCCCTACTAAAAAGAGAATCCCGAATCCGAGAAAAATATTCATTGCAATTAAATACAGTGAAAACCACCAACATGAAATAAAAAGAAACTTAAACCTTACACACAAGCAATTTAATCACATTTACGTAACACTGTGCCTACCTTTTGTGCAATTTTTGTTCATGATTGTATATTGTGGTAAACTTCTTTAAACTAACAAATATGTAGTTAATTTTATCTATTGGTCTGGATTCTATTTTATTTTCATCGATATTAAGCTTTAAACAGGCGTTGACAATTTAAATTCAAAATATATATGAAACTTGTTGAAAGGTTGGGGTAATTTCTCACTAAATGATGAATTCTGAGATTCAACAAATTAGGTCATTTGAGTAGATATTGTGAAATATTAAGTTTAGTTCTGTGACGTGGTGGATATTTTGACAATGATGTATTGACTGAGAAAGCCGAGTAATCAATTAATTTTCAGTCTGGATTAATACCTGTTTCCAATTCCTATTTTGGAGTCTTCTTTATTATGTTATTTCTGAAGTAGTTTTTATTGTTCATAAGTATTTAATATTGTGTTTACATATATGAGAGAAAATATTTATTTGAAGTATTCGATGGAATCACAAAATACATGTTAATGTTCCAGGACTGTTGGCTGATCAGTGCTTTCGAAGATTTTGAATTCGTACCGAACTTTAGATTAGACTGAACTTAAATAAATGTATTCTTTAAGATTATTTTGGATTCAATTCATAGTACGATAAGTTTCTCTTGATCTAGATATTGCTTTCATAAATGTGATCGAATTTAAAATACTTATGAAAAATGTCATTTGAAGACGGATATTGCTTCTTATGATATATATCAAAAATGTTTCATTTGATATTGTTACTTATAAAATGGAAAACAATTCTCGTTTCTCGTCATCGTCATCATATCTGAAAAGAATTGCATACTACCGCATTATTTTTATGATTTTATTCATTATTACACTCCAAAAACGATAGAAATTTATATTTTCTTTTAGATTCTCCATTAAATATCATTTTGTGGCTACTAGTCAGGCAAAGTGGTAAATACGCCTGCAGTAGATGAGATAAGGCTGTTCTCTTGTCTGGAATCACACAAGTATCTATGCATATCTTTTTTTAACCATTTCAATTGTTTAAAGTAAATGATGTGTGAGAAAACAAAAAATTAATTGTATTAGGTTTAGTTTAGTTTAATATAATATTTTCTTGTAGCAATACTTAGAAATTACTAATCTCGCTCAAGGAAAAGTAAAACAATAAATATACAAATCTATTCTAGATTAACAGAATGATGTGTATTTCGTTAACTGGTGTCTTGTGGATATAGTCAGTGGCCATCATTAAACTGTTTTCAAATGTAATAACATATAATATTTGAACTACTATAAAAATACTAATATATAGTTATACAATTTATTACCGCTATAGACAATGATGCATGGTGGTATTTTTTTTTTGGTAGTTCTTTCATTATTTTCATATCCCACCGATGTTTAAGTTCAGGAAAATAGCATAATTTTGCATTCGCACAGCCGTGATGAAAAATAATGTTTCTTTTTGAACAATGAAAAGAGATGATATTCATTGTATCTATTAATTATTAGTAGTTTTATATTTGATAACATAATAATGAATTTGTATATAATACATCGAAGAAATATTCTCATCGTTGATTTAGCATTAGAAGCAGATGTCTTACCATCGATAGAAACATTTAGTAGGATTCACAGACGCAGGTGTCAGTGGCTCATTTATTCCGTAATGCAAGGCGCTTAAAGGTTACGACATATGTTTACGTCCATCCATTTTACAAACGTGTGCCAAGAAATATTAAGGATAAATTTTGGCAGTAGCTATTATATCGCGACAAATATTGCCTCCTTATACAGATCGTGTGGCTATTAATGGTTCAAAATGTACAACATTATATAAGATAGCTACAACCTGAACTCGTGCTTAGGTAGCCCATTTTATTTAAATGGTACCTTTTTTCTTTTTCTCCTTGCGTCTTCGGCGAGATACCAATTTAAAGGATTTTATAAAAGCTCTTCCAAGAATCGCGTGACTGCTTTTAATTTTTGAGTGCAGCATTACAGCATTTCATAAGTATATTCATAACTACAAAGAGACACGAAACTACGGATGAACGGTCTTCACATCGGTGCAAATAATGTTACTTAGGGCAATACGATCCCAAAGATAATCACACCTAAACTAACCTTACCACACGAGCTTTGTGATGTTGTATTAGATAGCTGTAATCGCTACAGTCATGAATAACTATATAGATGTCAAAATATGCACTTATTTAGTGTGTATTAGGGGTGAAGAGTCTGCTCTTGACAGCGTTCTGAATTCCAAAGTTTCACGCACGATCAAACTTTCCAGAAGTGTTCTCAACGAAAACTGCGAGCTAAAGAGAAATCTTTGGTATTACTATAGATTGAAACCTCAATGGTACTGTACTCTCAGTTATTTTAGCAAACGTAAATATACAAGTATTGTCTCGGTCTTAAGTAGTGTTGACATTGACCCGACTCCTCAGTGGGACTCAGTAGTTTTACTTAAATCTTATTACATACAAGGGTGAAAAGTAATATCATGAATACGTTACAAGGCCAATGCATTTTTATTCCAAAATCGTAAATTCGCCTTGGTTTATTAGTTTCTCGCAGTTTCATAAAGACCGATACATAACCGAACCCTCGAGAATACATGCAATCACTATGCAGAAAATGACAACAATAATAGAAAATATAATTATACTGAACACTGTGGTAATCTTTTATTTTTGACGCATCTATCTATCTATCTATCTATCTATCTATCTATCTATCTATCTATCTATCTATCTATCTATCTATCTATCTATCTATCTATCTATCTATCTATCTATCTATCTATCTATCTATCTATCTATCTATCTATCTATCTATGTATGTATATATCTATATATTTATGTATGTCTATATATCTATATATATATATATATATATATATATATATATATATATATATATATATATATAATTATTATTAAAAAATCTCGACTCGTTGAAAGTAACAAAGAAAATAGTGAAGACAGCAGGCTTTGCGTTGTAAATTTAATAGAAATAATTTATTTCCCTAGCAAGCTCATTAAAAATATGAAATTGACTTCCAGTTTGCTAATAAAATACAAAATTTAATCCCAGAGTTAAAAATATGTCATATTGCTAAAATGTTCTAAATAAATCGAAGTTAGTAACCCGGCGAAGTTCACATATGGTGCGACGTTAGAAGAATGCATTATTGATATGTCAAATTTTTCACGTTTAATTTTATGAGTCACGAAAGAATAATAAAAATTCCACGATAAATTTTATGAATCACGAAAGAATATTTTGGCTTTAGAACTGTGAATAATTTCCACTAAATATCTTTGTCCATGTATTTGATGAAGAGTAACACTTGTGAACGTTTTCCAGAGAATTAATTATTAATTCCAAAGATTAGAAAAGCTAGAAAACAAACTCATCTAGTGAGAACAAAAATACCTCTGAATTGTCAATGTATTATTTTAACACTCAACTAGGAAATAATGATATTGAGTATTAAATCTCACTAAAACGTCATTTCGACACATGTGATGGGTTGCTTGATCACTTACTACAAGACAATTTGACATGTACGTCAGAATAGTCTTATTTAAGAACCGATAATGAAAAGACGTTGACAACACATGATGATCACGCCAGTGAGATATGACATTGACACCGAGCAATCATTATAACTAAGTGTTTACCAAGTGTCTAAACTGGGGTCAGCCAAAAATAATGCTAATGCAATACTTTACTTTCTATATAAAGATACTTTACTTTAAAAATATCGAATCAGGTAAAATAGTTATTACAATAAAATGTAATGAAACAACATTAATAAATAATGTATTTAAAATTAATATAAAAGCAATATAATTACATATACGTGCTTAGTTGTGACGGTATATGAGCTGGTGCGTGCATGCAAGGCGATGGGGCCATTTACTCGCGGACCTGGGTTTGAAACTCTGTAGAGTTTGAATTTAATTTCTCTAACCTGCATGTTTGTATTAAACTTTATATATATATATATATATATATATATATATATATATATATATATATATATATATATATATATATATATATATATATATATATATATATATATATACATATATAATGAGCTGTTTTATTATTTATGGAAGCATGCACACACACGAAAGTGTCCTAGATACTTTAAAATGTTTTGGAATATTACTGGTATGAATTCAATATTTCAAAATCTTTCTTTCTTGTCGAGTATATTATCCAGTGGTGTAAAACCAGCAGTGGCTGCCTTTGGACAGAATCATTTAATTTGAACTCCATGAAGAAACTGTATTATGTTGATGTAAAATGCTATAAATCGTGTTCTTTCTGAGTAAATTTGAGACACCTCCTAGACCTCTAAATATAATAAACTAGCAGGTCTTTTAGATGGTCTCAAATCAGCTATATTATTGGTTCTTCTTCAAAAAGAAGAAAATAAATTCGATGTAGAAGATTTATTTAAATCAGTTTGATAAAGGGCCCTCTTTATATTCTATGGGGACGTACTTATCCGGATTTCACATACCAGATTTCTTCGTTACAAAATCTGGACTAAGTTTTTCAGAATAAAAAATCCTGGCCCATTCTTAGGCATTATACGTTATGGCTGCTTTATTTCTCCTATTTTGCTGATTTATTTTATCTTAGCCAGGGAGTAATGTCTTTTCATCTAAGCAAAGCCCCCCCCCTCGCCGAAGATGCCATCCCATCAGAATTCTACAAGGAAAGGGTACATCCCTGATAGAAAGGATCCACGAACTCTTTTACTGATGTGGCAGCAAGAGATAATCCGCCATGAATTCAAATATACTTCCATGATCCACCTGTACAAGCGCAAATAAAACCGACACGAATGCGACAACCGTCGGGGTATTTCCTTGCTCTCAATTGCAGGAGAGATACTAGCCAGAATCCTACTGAACCGCCTCACTATGCACCATGATAAGGGATTCCTGCAAGAAAGCCAGTGTGGATTCCGGAAAGAACGTGGGACTATTGACATGGTCTTTGCCGTAAGGCAGGTATAAGATAAATGTTAAGAATAAAACGCTGACCGTTTCTTCATCTACATTGACTTTACAAAGGCCTTTGATAGTGTAAGCAGACAAAGATTATGGAAGGGGATGGCCATGTATGGATGTCCAAAACAATTAACATCCATGTTTCAGCACTTCAAGTACGGCATGCAGGCGCGAGTTCAGGAAAATGGAGAGACATATGAACCATTCCCAGTAACCAATGGCGTCAAGCAGGGTTCTGTTCTGGCACCAACACTGTTCAGTTTTTTGTTCTCCGCCATGCTAACTAATGCTTTCAGAGACTGAGATTTTGGAGTCGGCATTAGGTACCGTACAGATGGAAAACGGTTCAAACCCAGGAGGCTACAAGAAAAAACAATTTTATGACAGACGCCATCAAGGAGGTCTTATTTGCCGACGATTGTACTGACGCAGAAGCAGACCTGCAACACACCGTTGACAAGTTCTCCCGTTCCTGCATAAGCTTTGGTCTCACCATCAATACTAAGACAACTGAAATACTGCATCAGCCAACCCCGTGAAAGCCCTATGTTGAACCCAAAATCACCGTCAACAGTCAAAAATCCAACGGAGTGAACCACTTCACCTACCTTGGCAGCACACTTTCATAGAGTGTCCCCATTGACGACGAGGTGAATGCCCACATTGACAGAGCAGCCAGCGCAACATTTGGCAGATTGTATGCGAACGTCTGGAATATAAGAGCCATCAGCATCACGATTAAACTAAAGGTCTACAACGCATGCGAAACGTGTACGGTGTATCAATGTCATGCCAGGAAGCTGAACCACTTTTACGCCACAAGCCTCAGGAAAATAATGAACATCAAATGGCAGGACAAGGTTCCAGACACCAACGTACTCACCCAAGCAGGTCTCCCAGCATTTTCATCATCCTGATGCAGTCCTAGCTACGCTGGGCGGGACATGCTGTACGCATGCCAGACCACCGGCTGCCTAAGAGACTCTTCTATGGCGAGCTACATTAAGGACATAGATCCCACGGAGGTCAGAATAAACGCCTCAAAGACAATTAAAAAGCTGCATTGAAGGCGTTCAACATAAACCTTGACTCAATGGAAAAAGCCAGCGATCGAGTCATTTGGCGTTCTTATCTGCACAACTGCTCCAAGCTATGAGAGTCTAGTAGGACAACAGCTGCAGAGATGAAAATCAAAAAGTCAGTAAAGCAAGCGCCAGCAACCCTCTTGGAGATACCCCCACTCATCACGTGTTCAGTCTGCAAACGAACCATCCGTGCAGGGATTGGCCTTATCAGCCACCTGCGCACACACAGAACAGAACCAGACCCACATAACTTAAGTGGCCTTCGTCGAATCGACGGACGAACAACTTTGATTTTTTTTACTTACTTTAAAAGGTGTCTATTATCGCTTTATTTAATAATTGAATAAATGTACAAATCTTCTCTATTTTTCCATTTTCATTCCATGCTTATATGAATACATTTTATCTTTCTTTATTTTACAGATATATGGGCAGTTCTATGACTTTCATAGATCTATTATATACGTATATTGAGAAACATGTTTAACTCTATATGTATATTATTATCTGAATATAAATTGTATTACCTATTAGGCTATTAGCCTTACTATAATTGCTTCTTTGACATATATTTTGTGTGGAATGCTTCGTTCTTTATTGTTTTGGTTTGTATAGATATTATCTTGGGCAATATGAAAATTTCTTTCAGATTGAAGTGTATGATAAAAAAATAATTTATCGATTTATACAACTTAAATAGTTCGTGACCTCATTTTATGCTGTTTTAATATTGAAGAGTATATTTACTGTACTTTGTTCTAATATAACCGTTTTCCCTAGTTTTCATTCCTTTGCTGTTTTCATACTTGATTCTGATGAGGATAGTTTATATGGAAGGCGTAATTTATTCCATATTTGTGGGTATATTCTATTTTATCTGTATGTATATTCTATTTGCATCTATTAATTAAATATATGTTTTGACATTCCTTTTGAACAAGTCCTGTTCGGAGACTTCTAATATATGATCTTTTATTACTGGAGCCAACGTAGGATAATGCCCTTAACTTAAAGGAAGGTAGGTACTTTTTTGCGTCATGAAAAAAGTGAAATTACTCTCACCCCTATTTCCATTGCGGGATACCCATTAAAGGATATCATTATGTCTTTATCAATTTTAATTTCCGCTAAAGATACTTTCTGTTATTTTTGTTAATTGTTATTTTTAAATTCCTCTTCTCATTACAATTAATGACATTCAAATTATTTTTGGATTATTGTTTAATCGAACACAATATTGCTACATTGTTACATTAGTTACTGAAACCAAAACATACACATAAAAGAAAAGAATTGTTATTCAATAGAATGTTATAGAAGCAATCATTTGTTATCAATCAGTACTCTATCAATCTTACATCTGTACTGAATTCACGAAAAAATATCATTTTGAGAACAATACCAGCGGTATTGAAGCTAGCGAACACTGAAGTTTGAAGAGATGTTACAAAATCTATATTTATTTTTTGTTCGCTGATTTATTATGAGCACTATTAATTTCACTTTGAATTATCGTCAAAATCATCTATTTGGCAATTAAGTCTGTTGTTTTATATACATCTAATTCTTGAGTAGTTTTGAAAGGAGACGTTGACATATAATTGAATCGAATGAACAAGTTAAGAAGTTATGACATCAAATGGAAAGTAAGCCCTATACTTCCATAGAAAACACTACAAGTACTCATCTGTAACACAGTATAGCTCTCTGATGCCAGTGACTCTCTTTTTTCGACTTTTTGCCAGTATTGAAATGATTGGTAACAAACGTTGTAAAATCGCTCAAAGTGAAAGGGAATAAGACAAATCAGCTAAAAGCTCATCAAAAGAAAATTATCAAAAAATTATACAGTTGAGAATATTATTAAACCGTACTTTAATGAGATCAAAACACATCATATAACATTATTCGTTATAAGCCGTATGACATATGACATTAAATAAAGCAAATCTTTGGGCACTTTATACGGTAACACTGGAAATTCACATAAGAAAACCCCTAAATAATGGCAAAAAATTTACGCCATGTGTTAAATAGAATCTTATAGATACCGAATCGCACCGTTCTGTTGTATAATAAGGCTTATTACTGAGATTGCATGTAAGCTTTTGATCTATGGACCTACTATAAAACGTGTATTTAAAAATTGAACTTTTTATTATACGTCCATTACTTAATCTTCATTACATTGTAATCTTGTAACAAAGCGAGAAATTAAAATCTATTTTTATTTCTAATGAAACTTCCTAGCAATGAAATATCATATAGTTTATTATGTAAAGATAGACGACTTCTTTGAACAATGATTTTCCCTCCTTATATTCGAAAAGACAATGTCAGTCCAAAAGGGATTACTTTTGTAGAACATAATTGTCTAACAGACATTCAACGTGACTTTTTTCAAAATCAAATTTGTAACTCTTATATGCTGATACACTATTTCACCAGTATATATATATATATATATATATATATATATATATATATATATATATATATATATATATATATATATATATATAGAGAGAGAGAGAGAGAGAGAGAGAGAGAGAGAGAGAGAGAGAGAGAGAGAGAGAGAGAGAGAGAGAGAGAGAGAGAGAGAGAGAGAGAGAGAGAGAATACACGTTTTAATTAAAATCTCTTTATTGGTGCAAAATTACTTCGGGATTTTTTCTTGCGGTTGCATGTTATGGTCATTTAGGAAGTGGGTTTAATATCCAGGAATCTTGTAACCGCAAACTACTAATTCATTTCAGTCAGGGCGGATATCCATGTTTACATTTAGAATACAAAACAAGCTCTTGTTTAAAACAAAACCTCTCTTGATTTGTAAAGAGCATGATACATTTTGACATGCTAATGTTTTCATATTGACAAAGAGGACATGAATCCGTGAGTCATGGGTGTGATGGGCTCAAAAAGAATGTCGCCGTTGTTTTATCCTATCAAAGATTACATGTCTTTATTAGCAATTCGTGATTTGTGGTAGGAAGCTATAAACATGCCCTATATGCAAACTTTGTGATCTGGCCATGCTTCTGGCAAACTGCGACCCATTCGGGAGAGTGATGGATTAGTATAAGTTATTAACTTACATTCAAATTCAAGGGTGGGTAGCTACTTTTACAAGCTATTCAACACTTATATTTTTAAAAAAAGGTTTTTGATTTGTGGTAGAAATACTGTAGCGTCCTAACTTAGAATGTGGATGCATGCATTGGTCAATTTAGGAGGGCACTTCCCATCCGGAAATCCTATTGGTGAATCATCCAGACCGTTGAAAAATTAAAATATAAGTTCGATTTGTCATGTATTCTTCCAAGAAACTAACAAATATTTCCAAACATTTTCATTCAAAGCTTTCGACCTTTGGTTGGATGCTAAGTTACATTATTGTGGATTAAATTTCAAATAATCGGAAAATTTCATTTATATCTCCAAAACTTTAAATTATTATGAATAATACTTATGAATTCAAAATGTGTTGAATGCCTTTATGCAATAAATTTCTTTGAATATGTTCAAAAAAGTTCCAAATTAATGTGTCATACCAGTGTCAATAAGTACTTTAATAGTTCTAATGAATATATTATATAAATAATTCCACTGGCATCACAAGATATCTACAAAACGTACCCACATCCAGACATCAAAATAATAAATAATTACTTCTTTATAAAATCTTGATCTGCAATTGTTATTTTGACCCAGATGGAAATTATTCCAGCGTATAATTTTCGTTCAATTTTTAAAGAAGACTGAGCCTAAACGTTTCTGAACCAACATTCTATGTCAAAATACAGAAACAAAACTGATTATTAAAAATAAGTGTCTTCTGTAAGATCATGATTATGCAGAATTTCTTTAGGTGAAACCTGTCATTCGTCGCGATTTCGTTTGCCTTTCTTGTTATCTCCAACAACAATCTTACACATTTTAACTCATTAAATATAAAATATAGTTACTACTATAGTTTTTCATTCAACTTCAAAAACCGTTTCTTACATGTATGAAAGGAACCGAAATTAAGGCCCGCATCTATATTGAAACAAGAAGTTGATTTTACAGCATCAGTCTCCACAAGGAGGATTGATATGTCGCGTAACTGATTAAATATGCAATGCTAGCATGACATATTCAAAGTTTCAGCGAGCCAAATAGTTGCATAAACTTTCCATGAAGATAGGTATTGACCTATCTTTGGTACTTTTATGTGCAGTTTTGATAAGCGAAATAATGCTAGCGAACAAGAATATCATGGAATTTAGATTGTCTCTACGGGTGATTTTTGCAGGCTTGCATCGCCAAAAATTATTATTAAGCACCCTTTTCTTTCATCATAATTATCGATTTTCTGAATCTGGTAGCCGTGTGATAGGGATGTAAATTAAATTACGCTCTAGGTCCTAGGCCTTCAATGATTAACTCATGTATGAAACGGATGACTAGCACAATATGCACCTATAGCAAATCATTTGCTCAGCAGCAGAGGATTCTGCATAAATAGAAACAAAAATGTCAACAATAGCTTTGCGCTAGCTTATACTGCTCTTTGGTAATTATTGACGATCTGAGCACTCTTTGATTTCTTACCAAGGAATATATTGAAACACTAAAGACCAAGGTGGTAGCATGGTAAGATTTATATTCAAGTCCAGTTGTGCTTGTAATAGGTTCTCCAAAGAATCCGTTTTCGTATACTGTAGAAATAACAATAGTCTAACAATCGAGAAATGATTTTGAGTTTTGTCTCACCAGAATCTTGAAACATTTTTTGGAAATATGTTCCACTAGCTCTAAAGGCTTATTATGAAAATGGTCTTCCTTTTCACTGATACATCTTAGGTATGGAATAAATAGTTACGCACTTTCTGAAACGGACTTTGATGGCAAAGATTATCAAAAAAATTCAATTAGTACCTCGCTAAATATCACACGAGGCCAAGGAATTATATCTGTATGCGATAAGTCCTGCACAATGTTTTATATTAGTGGACTTCGTTCCACGAAATTCTTTGCATCAGTCCCACATTATAGCAGAAGTGTATACTCTTAAAGGAAGTCTTATAAGATTTGATATGTATCTGATTAGTTGAACATATTCGAAGCAACAAATCATCTTAATCCAATCATATTCCAGTGGTTAAAACATCTGTGTTCTAAAGGATGTTATTGTTTTTTGCAGTAAAGTTCTATGTTGACAGTCTCTATGTAAATGCTCAGGTGGCAGACTATGTTCGTCCTCTTGATAGTATCCAAGTGGATGATGTTATGTTTGATCGATCAATGGAAGGTAGTGTCACTACGGAGACCATTTGGTAGCCGAGTCTTTTACACACCCATTAATTAAATGTCACATGACATAGGAAACACCATACTTTCTCTTCTTCTCGAAGTAGACAAAACAGGGTCTGGCTAAAGATTTTGGATTAGATACTTCCAGACTCGAGGATATTTCATTTTCAACGTACGGGATCGACTTTCAGTGTCACTTTAGTCCGGCAAAGCCACATGAAACCTGTATTCTTCTTTGATTGGCATATCAAGTCCATGGATGAAATTCGTAGGTAGGTATACGCACGACATCACTATTATCGCTAACACAGAAAAGTAGCTAGTAGAGCGATAAGGTACGCGAAAGACAACGTTTGCTATGGTAGTAAAGGCTCGGCAACATTATGCCCCATCGCTGATGTCACATTGTACGGCATAAATCTGGTCAAAAGTCAAAGCGTCGAACTTGAGCTCATCTTTAAATTTGAGATCTGAAGCACCTCACACGATTTCTGTGTGTAATTAATCATATTTCTAGGTCGGCGTTCATATATTCATAATCCTATATCTGTTTTTGAAGTCTTTCCCTTTCTATATAGGAGAACGGTCTAGATCCTAAAGTAGCTTATGATGATCGATGGATAGAGAAAATAAACGTAACCACAATAAGGAGTCCATTAACTATATTGCATGGTAGCTAAACCTTTATGTCCATACGGATCGTCATACCTAAACTGTAAACACTGAACTTCGCTTCTTTGCTCTAGCTAAAACGGCGTGAGTGTGTCGTCCTATATTTAGGCCATTTCTATAACTGGTATGTCTATTAACACAATCTTATTAGTCAGACAGGACCATAGGAATCTTGTTTTCTTTGAACATGGAGACGCAGATAGTCTAACAGATGGTGGTTGTATCAAAGTCATCATCATTCTTTGTGACTGACTTGGAACCTCTACTTAAATATCAGTGGGATACGAAAAAAATGAAAGAACTACCAAACAAATACCACCATGTATCGTAGTTTATAGCAGTAATATATTTTATATCTATATAATATTATTTTGTATAGTAATTCAAATAATATGATATGTTATTATATTTGAAGAAAATTTATTGATGGCCACTCATTATCTCAGTAAGACATCAGTTAATGAAATAAACATCATTCTGTTAATTTAGAATAAATTCGTATGCTTATTGTTTTATTGTTCCCTGAGCGAGATTAGTAACCTATAAGTATTGCTATAAGAAAGCATTATATTAAGCTAAACAAAACCTAATACAATTATTGTTTTGTTATCTCACACATCATTTACTTTAAACAATTGAAATGTTTAAAAAGATATGCATAGTTACTTATGTGATTCCAGTCAAGAGAACAACCTTATCTCATCTACTGCAGGGGTATTTACCACTATGCCTGACTAGTAGCCGCTAAATGATATTTAATGGAGAATCTAAAAGAAAATATAAATTTGTATCGTTTTTGCAGTGTAATAATGAATAAAATCATAAAAATAATGCGGTAGTATGCAATTCTTTTCTGATATAATGACGATGACGAGAAACGAGAATTGTTTTCCATTTTATAAGTGACAATATCTAATGAAACATTTTTGATGTATGTCATAAGCAGAAATATCAGTCTTCTAATGATATATTTCACAAAGGATTTCATAATAAATCACATTTATGAAAGCAATATCCAGATCAAGAGAAACTTATCTTACTATGAATTGAATCCAAAATAATCTTAAAAATTATCTATACAAGTTCAATCTAATCAAAAGTTCTGTATGAATTCCAAATACTGGAAAGCATCTATCTGCCACCAATGTCCTGGTACATTATTATGACATTGTGCAGATCACCTCTGTATAATTACAAAAGTTCTAGAACGACAGTTTGGTTCAATGAGCACTTTATGATTACATCGAATACTGCAAACATATTTATTCTCAAATAATATGTAAACACAATATTAAATAATTTTGAACAATAAAAACTCCTTCAATAAGAACATAATAAAGAAGACTCCAAAATTGGAATCCGAAACATGTATGAATCCAGACAGGGAAAGAATTAATTACTCGGCTTTCTCAGTCAATACATCTGTATCACAATATCCACCACGTCACAAATTTCAACCTAATATTTCACAATATCTACTCAAGTGACCAAACTCGCTGAATCTCAGAATCCATTATCTAGTGATAAATTACCCCAACTTGTCACAGGTATATATATATATATATATATATATATATATATATATATATATATATATATATATATATATATATATATATATATATATATATATATATAGAATTTAAATTGTCAACGTCTATTTATTGCTTGATATCGATGAAAATATAATCTAGACAAAAAGATACAATTAACTACATATTATTTTGTTTTTTAAAATTCTGCTACAATATACAATCATGAACAAATATTGCACAAAACGTAGGCACATTGTTACGTATATGTGATTATATTGCTTGTGTGTAAGGTTTAAGTTTCTTTTTATTTCGTTTCTGTTTCATTGTATTGAATTGCAATGAATATTTTTCTCGGATTCGGGATTCTATTTTAGTAGTGGGATATATTTTTATCACAAAGTTTGTTTATTCAAAAGGAAGATGTAATACATGTAATACATGCGAATTATCATTGAATCCCTCTTGCCTTGGTAATAGCGTCAAAAGGAAGTTGAATGAAGTATAGGGTGTCTAAATACACAAACTTAATATTTTTCGGGGAGAGTCATTCAAACCTTGAAGGAACAAGGTGTATTATTTTTAATTTGTTTGCCAGAATTTTTATCCTTCTGATTTTTTGATTTAGTAATTTAGGAAGTTGACTTTTATATAAAACAAATTCTGGAAGGTATTCATGGAAGCTTATTCTGGAATTATTCGAAAACAAAGACTGTGATTCAAGTGAGGAATTATTGTTATTCACACATTTGAACACATTTGACGTTATTGCCTTCGTTATTTGCACGTCGTCGGGATTCAAACCTGGATTCTTATAGGACTTTTTAGTGATATGACTTGTGTTTTCATACGTAGGATTTTTTTTTTTTAAAAAAAAAAGAAAATACAGTACTTGTTGGCTTTCACTCTTTTATTTGTTACTGAATAAAAGCCCTTGTCACGTAACAACAGTCATGTTCCAAAAGTTGCAAGCAATATCCATATATAAAGCACGTTTCAAGTATCTATTTCTGTCCAGGCCAGATCAAGTTGTTGGTCTTAAACGTGTTCAGATTCGTAGTAGCATTGAACTTAGTTCTCGACGGAGATAGAAAAAAAGCAGTTACCACCGTCGGATTACATGCATGCTGACTGCTCGTGGAGTTGATTCATTACCAAGATCTTGCTATCTGTTTCAACGTTCAAGAGGTTAGTTCAACAACCCACTTAATAGTTACCTGTACATAATTTTAACAAGATCTCAAACTGTTAAGCTTACTGACCGATGCTTGGCAAATTAAATATAAATATAACATCTTTTGTTACAATACGTCCTTCGTGGAGAGAGACTCTTCGTCTAGTGTTAATTTTTATGATTCTCCATCAAGAAGAAAATCGGTCCCTATTTTATATGAAAATCTTGAGTCATACGGACAAAATACTCTGGTACGCAACATTGATGATAGAAAATCCCCCTGCCAATTGAACTTTATGATATCGACAGCCCTTAATTCCCTATAGTGTTAGCTTTTGTCATTAATCAATAAAAGTATGCATGTCTGCGTGAACGTTATCAGCTCATTTCCGCGTATACGCTATTGTAGAAAAAGGTCATTCACATTCATATTTTTCCATATTTTATTGAAAGTACGTATCGTTTACTGGGGGCTCTCTGGGGATGGGCATCGGGCCGGAAACCTGTTGTCCACATCACCCCAATCCGCCTGTCTGTTGCACGCAACTTATCATGAATAGTTTGCTATAATCGATCTTTTTAAGAGCTCTGATGAGGCTTCGTCCTTTCCGTGGTGAATTAATTCGTTTTCTGTATATTTGTCAAGGGCACTTTCTTTCTTGTGGACATCATTTTGTTTTTGACAGCTACATATTTGTCATTCTTGTCGAGGATGAGCTTAAATCGTCCATTGGAAATCAGGTTGTTGTACAGCGCATATGTCACATAATCGAGGATCAAATTGAATTTGGCTTTGGTCAACAAGAGAATTTTCTGTGGGACTTTTTGTGACAGCTTTAAGGCCTTCATATTCAGACCAAAGAATCTACGGGCAGCGCAACACAGTAACGCCATTTCTGGGCCAGTTGTGATGAAATAGTTGACAACAGTTCGAATTGTCATTATGATACATCACCACACATCTGGCTTTTTTCCGAGAATTATATTAAAGTACAATGCAACGCAACAAGTACATTTTGTTTGTGGTAACAGTGGCAATCATTGTTAGAATTTCTATTTTCGGCTTTTTCTCCACCATTGTGAACTTACTTTTTCAGCTACGAACACAGTCATACAAAACCCACCTTATTACTGAGTGAAATGCTGAGCGGTAGTTGCCACTTTACCAAGATCTCAGGCATGAAACTGCACATATTAAACACAGTTATGTTAGGAAATGAATCACTTTATTATACATAAAACGCCTGTGCGAACTGGACACATTGTTAGATCTCCTGACTCGATGATTCAAAGAACATCGCTTAAGGTGCAACAGTTAGAAAATTATTTCAAGGAAGACATCATTCTGCGACGTGGAAACCCTTTAACGGGGGTAAGGTATGAAATGTTTTCATAATAAATGCGTTATAATTATGCTACTCTTTGTATATTCTTTGATATTTAGTGGATATCAACGTGCTTTGAGGCATGATAAAGTATAAAGGTCTAAACATTATTTTGTCACGGGTGGTGACGTCTTTCTTAACAACATCAAAATATTTGATACTATGCTAAATAAATGTAGATATTCTCCTGAATATATTTAATAAACTGCGGAGAACCACCAGTTCCATGACGTATTATGTTGTAAATATTTACTGTTGAATACAAGAATACAAGAAAATTTGCCTGAATACATATAACATGCATATTGATATGAGGAATATTGTTCGAGAATTGTCCCATTATCATGGGTCTATCTAGCTAGACCGCTTTCAAAGCGTAACATCTTTTAATGTATTAAATTAATATTTTATTGAATGTGATTTTATCTAATTTTAATGTATTAATTTAATATTTTAATGAATGTGACTTTCACTAATTTTAATGTATTAATTTAATATTTTAATGAATGTGACTTTATCTAATTTTAATGTATTAATTTAATATTATAATGAATGTGACTTTATCTAATTTTAATGTATTAATTTAATATTTTAATGAATGTGACTTTAATTTTAATGTATTAAATTAATATTTTAATGAATGTGACTTTATCTAATTTTAATGTATTAATGTAATATTTTAATGAATGTGACTTTATCTAATTTTAATGAAATAATTTAATATTTTAATGAATGTGACTTTATCTAATTTTAATGTATTAATTTAATATTTTAATGAATGTGACTTTATCTAATTTTAATGAAATAATTTAATATTTTAATGAATGTGACTCTATCTAAATCTTGATTTTGGTTTTCCGTCAACACTCATACACGATAATAAATGTTGACAAACCTAGGCATGCCCGTGATGGGAATTAACATTGAATACTTACACGGCTTTATTATTCAATATAATAAAGCAATTTTCCATATATATTTTTACTGCTTGTCGTAGGGTTTATGCCAACTTTTGTTTATAATAATATATTATCACGCTCTTATGTGAGAGGTTTGATGTCATCGTTAAAATGAGTACTAGAATCATGTACGTAATTAGAATGAAATCTGGCTTTTATATGATAATACTACTTAAAAAATATTTTCAGATTTAGAAAGATTCACACAGCTGAACGTATCCAGATGGCACATAGAAATATTAGCTATGAAAAACAAGAGTTGTCTGCTATGCATCCAGGTTATGACTTATCAATGATAAATTCTTCGGAAAATTCTATGGTGAACGGTGGCCAAGACAACCTTCATTTTCATCCAAATCTTAGCTCAGAAAATATCGATGATTACGAATATATCGAATTCTTATACTCATTACATGATTTTGATGAGAATATATATATCTACGTCTGGACTTTCTTGGTAATTTTAACGGCTTTTGCAAATATGCTAATTGTAGCCGTTTTCGTCCGAAAAAGTATGAGAACATCCACCAACCTATTACTTCTTTTCATTGCAATATCGGACTCTCTAACTGGACTTGTCACCTTGCCTACGTATATACATGTCTTCACCAGTGGCAAGGAAGGATATGTCAGTCTTAGTGAAGGCTGGTGTGAGTCATATATGATTTCAAGATATTACCTATCCAAGGCTTTCCACACGGTGTCCATATGGCAGACATTGTTGCTTGGATTTCAAAGATTTGTTTGTGTCTGGTTTCCATTTAAAACAAAATTTTGGTTTACGACTCGCCGAACATGGATCGCAGTCGCCGTTATCACAATATTTGCTTTCGTCATCCATATTTACCATCTTTTTAGGAAGAAAGCAAGCAAAACAGGTTTCTGTCAGTGGACAATTGAAACTCCTTGTGTAGAAACTTGCACCTTTCTCTGGATAAGTCTGCTTCTTGTGCATATATTGCCGTGCGTTCTGTTATTTGTCCTCACAGTCCTAATGATCCAAAAGCTGTTTCAAGAAAACATTCGAAAAGATTCACTCAGTACTGAACAAAGTCGAGAGAGGGATCAACAGAATAAGAGAGTTTCCATTATTGTAGTCTGCATTGCCATCATATTTCTGATTCCAGAAATCCCATACGGTATTTTTCTACTGGTGACTGTAATCAAAAGGCATGGCGGTCAAGATATCCTGCCACTAAGAGAAAATCGTCTTTTCCATTTCATATACGAGAATGCATTGTTGCTAAGTTTCCATGCAAACTTTTGGGTCTATATAATTATGAACAGACGCTTCAAGGACGAGTTGATATCCTTGTTCCTAGATAATATGAGAAAATTGCTGCCAGTGCTTGACGCCAAACCCGTTACTACTGTTTCCATGGAAACAAGCCAGAATCTGTCTCATAGCACAAAGGGAACGGATGTGAACGAACAATCTACATTTGTGTAGATCTACATCTTTAATTAGTTACAAATATATGGGTCAGTCGGTTAAATAAAACTAAAATACTGTAAACGTTCTTCTGAAACCATTCTGGCGCTAGTTTAAATGCCATATTTTTAGGTAAGCTGCAGCTGCTCCCTCCAAATAATTGACAATGGAAACCATTACCTCCAGAAAAGCGGATGGATGAAAGAGGAGAAAAACAGTAATTATAAGATGGGATGGATATATCTCCCTGGTATCAGAAATAACCAGTTGCATAAATGGATAATCACTTGAAATAGCTTGACAATAGACAACTCCGCAGCTCGAGAATATATATGTATTAAAATACTTGCGTAATCATGCAAACATGTCCACATGAATGTACATTGCATTTTCTATCACAAATGGATTGAATGCGGAATATACAGGATAAAAGGAAAATGTCAAACATATTTTTTTTTAAAAAATGAGAGTTTAAATTATGTTCATTTTTATTAAATACTATATTCTGTATCAAATAATTGGAAACATTTAATTAAAAATTCTACTAATATAAGAAATTATTTCATAATCGTTGATCGGTCTGGTTTAGTAATATCGTAAGATTATGCCTCTTCAAGCAATGCATTTTGCCTGGACTTAAATATTGTAATTTAAAATTCCGTGTTTGCATGTAACGTATGTATGTATGTATGTATGTATGTATGTATGTATGTATGTATGTATGTATGTATGTATGTATGTATGTATGTATGTATGTATGTATGTATGTATGCGTGTGTGCGCATGCGTGCGTGTGCGTGTGTGTGTATGTATGTATGTATGTATGTATGTATGTATGTATGTATGTATGTATGTATGTATGTATGTATGTATGTATGTATGTATGTATATATGGATGTATGGATGCATGAATGCACGCACGCACGCACGTACGGACGTATGTTTATATGTACGGACGGACGGCTGGCTGGATGGCTGAATGGATGGAATGATGTATGTATGTCTCCTGCACATACTTGTTCTCTTGTATTCAAAATACACAAAACGCATACATAGTTACGAATGTATATAGCAAGAATGTCTTGCTGTGGAATAATTTTATATATTGTACATGAAATTAGCATTATTCAGATATATTTCGCCGAGTAGTTGAACATATTATGCCCATTATTTGCTGTACTCAATTAAAATGTATTTTTATCTTGTACTTAAAAACGTGTTATAGACCTAGATTGTAAGGCATAATAAAGTAACAAATCTCTATAATATCGGATGTTTACCTTGTGTATTTTGTATATTTGCTCAGAAAGTATGAGTAATATAATGATTCCTTAACCTAATCCAATATAAAGTAAACATATATATATATATATATATATATATATATATATATATATATATATATATATATATATATATATATGGGATAAACAAAGTTGGAAAAATTAAGTTGATTGTGGGATTCGAGCATGCTTCTCTTGTCCTACATATTTGATCCCAATGTGCAAAGCGATTGCCATCATGGCAGATGACATTATGTGATCATTACGTTAACCATGTCTATTTAATGCACAGTTCAAAAATAATAAAATTATTCTCTTAGAATATTTACTTCCTCATGGATCATATTAAATAAGAATTGCATTCTTAGAAAAGCATCTAACTAGTGTGAGTATCTATGCACACAAGAATATATATGCGTGTGTATGTGTGTTTATTTGTGTGTGTGCGTGTGGCTCTGTGTGTGCTCATCTTACAACTTTCACTTCTGAACTTATACGTAGTAGATTTGAGGCTATAGAGTTTAATGTAAGTCATAGATTCTAACGGTTTCATAGTCTCAAAGATAATGGTAATCCTAAAATGGTAATGGGATAAAGGCTCAAGGGTTTTTCACTTCTCATTTTTGAATTCAACAAAGGCAACAAAGAACCAGATACAAACATCAAACCATACAAATACAAATGAAAAAACTGAGTATTATCTTTTTTTTCTAGAGATGTGTGTGGTTCTCAAAACGACCTTTGGGGTTAGTTAACTAAGTTAACAAAAGTGGCATCACTCTTGTTATTATCCTCTTCCCCAAATGTCGTCTCATAGCTGGTTCATACTACAGGAACCTCGTCAGTCTTGTCTCTTGCCGCATATTGGTTTCTCTCAAATTGCTTTTCTGTGATGTGCGTCTTCCAACATGATGATCTGATATTCATCATATACCGTCCTGGTTAAATGTGTTAGGATAAAATTTTCATCGAATTAAAAGAAGGTTCTATTCTTGAGATATAATTTTGTACTATTTCAATAAAAAAAAGTGTTTTGTATGCGAAATCCTGCACATTGTATATTGCTTAAGTTATCAAACCTAGAACTCTGCAGCAGCAGTGCTGAATTAGCAAACTTAATTCTGCTGAGTATATTTCTAACATTTCACGTGTTCATGAATAAATCTGTGATGAGGTACATAGATCCAGACAGTAGTCGGTAATAAATCCAAGTTTTGAGACTTATGACCATATTTGTCAGCGACTTAAGAAACTGTGTATAAGAAGCGACAAGATTTGATTGGCAAAATTAGTCCGTTTCGGCGGAACTCAAAGAGGCTTGTATCATTATAGGTAAAATACCGTCAACGTACAATTATAAGTATTTGTAATGTCAAGATGTTGAAGTAAGAATTTAATCTAAGATCAGTATATTTGAAATATGGGATTATGTTCATATTTCTTTACTATTTAATGTATTGGAAAGTTTAATTGTGTCAAGAACTGATATTTACTTGTAATTATGTTAGAATTTTGTAAAAGGCGATGTTTGCTACCAACTTGATACTCAGTAATAATTCAGATATAAAACACTTTCAATAGTAGATTTTAATATGTTGGTATTTTAGATCAAAATCAGTAAAATATTTTTCTACCAAATGATTACTTTATTAGTCTGAAATATCGAGTTTCAGATTCTTTGGATATCGTGAATTTATTTGATATTTAATAATCTGTATTATATTCTGAAAG
This sequence comes from Potamilus streckersoni, assembly GCA_016746295.1. Taxonomy (NCBI): domain Eukaryota; kingdom Metazoa; phylum Mollusca; class Bivalvia; order Unionida; family Unionidae; genus Potamilus; species Potamilus streckersoni. The sequence goes on along the minus strand of JAEAOA010001006.1, from coordinate 132,402 downwards.
GCAAAATTATACAAATGTATGAAGTTGGTAAGTGAAGGAAAATCATGTTTTTTCTTTTATCTCTTATACCTGTAATTTAAGTTTATGTAGATTGATTTTGTAATATAATTTTACATGTTGAATATTTCAATAAAATTAGTCCTCTTGGTCAGAACTCACAGCGGCCTGTATCATTACAGCGATTCCCGTACCTCATCCCCCAATTACCCAAGAGCTCTCTCTCTCTCTCTCTCTCTCTCTCTCTCTCTCTCTCTCTCTCTCTCTCTCTCTCTCTCTCTCTCTCTCTCTCTCTCTCTCTCTCTCTCTCTCTCTCTCTCTCTCTCTCTCTCTCTCTCATAAATAGAGTATTGCTAAGAGTTTATGAGAAACAATCTCATAAAAATGCATCATCGAAATAAGTGTTGACCTCTCTATGCTAGTCGGTGTGGTATACATATTGGCTGTGTTGAGAACATGCGACACTATGGGAAATGGTATGTGTGCGGATGTGTGGGTGTGGGTGTGGGTGTGGGTGTGGGTGTTTGTGTGTGTGTATGTGTGTGTGTGTGTTCTGGTATACTTTAGAGGATCTGATTTGGAATGCACACCAATATTTTGTGGACATTATTACATTGTGAGATGTACACACCAGTCCTCGAAACAATACTTCCAAAATGGTTGAGAGTGAAGAAAAAAATGAGATATGTGTTAGTGTTAGAGTCATCACAAATTTGATAATGTTTGACAGACAGTTACACTCCATGTGCATAGTACACAATTTCCTGTACTTCATTTTCGGCTTGACTAATGTGAAAACGTTTAGATAGTCAGAAGGCGCGTAAATATACTAAACAGATAAATACGTCATTAAAATATTATTATATTATTATAAAAATATTATTAGTGATTTTTAAAATAATAGTTTTGTAATAATGGTATACGTAATTCCAGCAGAAAATACAGTAGTATAAGCCAGGTGCAACTGATAATTTGCGGTTCTTTTGGCGCGGAATTTGGTCAGTACATGCATTTTATTCCTTCCAGACTTAATAACCTAACTCTTGGAAGCTTGCAGGACGAACTGGATCAAAGTTATAAGAAAGAGAATCTTTATAAGGTTGTTTATTATATTCGTCCAAAATAGCTTTTCGTTTTGTGATAGCTTTCTTGATGCACAAAGAATAGTAACATTGCTAATATTTAACTATCATTCACACACTTAGTATAAAATAATATTAGTTTATACTAATGAACGACTGACAGTTAAATTATAAACAACGATACAAGCCCGTGTGCGACTTTTATGATTATTAGATTCCCATGTCACAAACATTGATGTCCTAAGATAAGAGTAAGTAAATGAAGAGGTGGATCGTCCATTTTCTTTTCAACTTGATTGTTGAGAGAGTGAGAAAACAAAGCAAAATGAATTTTATAGTGAAGTAGAAGATGAATTGTGTGATTTTCCTTGTTCGTTTGTTTTAAAAAAAAAAGAAAACTAAAAACATAAGATAGGGATGGAATGGAAAATGGAATACCTTGATGTCAGTACCTAATACCCCCAAAATATATATGGTTGGTGTCTTGCAAGCGAGTACAGCTGTCACTATTGATAATACAAGATATCCCCCATTATAAGATAAGGATCTGAACATGACAGACTGGTTCATAAACAAATTTGGTAACTATAGTCTGAATACACCTACCAGTTTGTTTGTATCCCGACACCGATTTCAATAACGGAATTTTTAATGTGATAAACAGTGCACATAACTTAGTCATTTCATTCATTGAATTTTTTACCCGACTGTTTCCAGATTTGCAATTGCACTAGCATCTCCGTACCTTTCATTTCTAACGGTCTTTGCATATTATTACGGTGGCATACTGTGTACACCATGGACGAGTTTCTTTTTCTCAGACACATTGTGACGTATTTCTTCCTTCTTCTAGATCAGAGTCAAAGCCACAAATTCTAAGGTCCGTTCAATGTGGCGAGTATAGTATTATTATTCGCAATATGCAAAAAAAACCAAACTAAAATTAAAAGGACTTTTGGTAAATGCTTTAATGCAGTCGATGTAAAGATTTTACCTTCTAATATATATATATATATATATATATATATATATATATATATATATATATATATATATATATATATATATATATATATATATATATATATATATATATATATATATATATATATATATATATATATATATATATATATATATATATATATATATATATATATATATATATATATATATATATATATATTTACGTTACGGCTCGTTCAAAGTAACATAAGAGAAAGAGTGAAGTCAACAAACTTTGTAATTTTAACAAAATTAATTAATTTTCCTAGAAAACATGATATAATGGAAATATGTTAAGCAAGGCTTACGGTTTACAGAAACGATCCAAATTGTTTGCTAAAAGGATAAACAAGTTCTGTAAAAAATTCTAAACACAGTCTGAAGTTCAGTTCCAGTCCCACAATTGCGGATGACCACGGCAGACGAATGCTAACAGAAAATTCCAGAATTTACACACTAAAACACAGTGTGTTATTGTTCAGTTCCAATTTAGAATATTTTAGGGAAAATATCTTTGTCCAAATCAGTAATGTTGTTCTCCAGAAAAAACAATTATTCAGAAAAACGAAGATAAATTGCTCCTCTAACAAAACATGTTGTTCTACGTAGACACGAACAGACTTCTTCTAGCACAAAAAAAACATTTCTTAAGGTAATAGAAGTTGTGTAACTCTAAAATGTTATAATAAACTGACTTTACGACTCTACGATTGAGTATGACTCGGAATATCTTACAAAATGCCTCAGTATATAAAAGTAGCTAATACGTTGTTTGAATTACACGCGCACGGAAGACGCATGCAATTTCGTAATACATTAGAAAGCCTGACCAAGTATCAGCCAATCGTTTACATATCTATTCCTGAATGTTTATTTGTATTGAATTTGCCATCATACACAGCACTTGCTCACATGAATCACATCTACGACTGAAGTAAACACGGTGTTTTCAACAATAGATTAGACTGATATTAATATAATCATATTAATAATTACATTAAATGAAATAAAATGAAATAAAAAAGATTTATAGAGAATTCATTCTTTAACATACACACACTTAAACTACAGGATTGTAATTCATGCCCCCATAAAGAAAAAATAAAGATTTATGTAGTAAAACTTTCTTTTTCATAGCAGATGTAAATGCTACATAAGGTAAAAAATGACATAAGAACTCTTATCAATTTATGAAAAAAAAAATGACATTTCTACACACGGGAAAGTGAATCTGCAATCAAATTATCCTTTCCCTTAATGTGCCTGACATCAAGATTGTATTCTTGTAAAAATAAACTCCATCTCAACAGCCTCTGATTTTTTATTTTTAATTCTACTGATGAAAGTGAGGTGTTATGGTCACTAAACTTCGAAATGCTGTAATGCCAATTCTTAATTGTTGAGAATTTTCTCTGGTGTTTATTTCCTTAGAGAAATAACACACTGGATGTTCAACAACATTTTTGTCATCTTGCAGCAAGACTGCTCCAACCCGAACATCACTCGCATATACAGCTAGTTTGAACGGCTGTCTGAGATCTGGAGCAGTTAAAACTGGTGCACTTTCAAGTATGGCTTTTAGTCTATCAAAAGCCTCTTGACATTTTCAGTCCAAAGAAACTCGTTTTTCTTTCTCAACAAGTTTGTCAGAAGTTCAACTACATCAGAAAAATTAGAACAAAATTTGCGATAGTACCCAGCTATACATAAAAATCTCATCAGCTGTTTTCTATTGACAGGCACTGGAAATTCAGAAATAGCATTGTCCTTAGCATCTATAGGTTTAATCTGACCATGTCCCACAATATGTCATAGAAAAGCAACACATGCACGGCAGAACTCACTCTTAGATAAATTAATATTCAGATTTGAATCCGTGAGTAAGTCGAAGAACTTCCGAATCGTAGTTAGATGTTCTTTTCAGGTGTTTGTGTAAATGATGACATTATCAATGTATGCATCACAGTTGTCTAGACCAAAAGAAATCATATTCATAAGTCGTTGAAAAGTACTCTGAAAACCCTTCATCCGAAAAGACATCAGTTTGTACTGGTAGAGTCCATCTGGAGTCAAAAATGCCGAAATTTCCTTTGCTCTTTCCGTTAAAGGAATTTGCCAAAATCCCTTCAGAAGGTCAAATTTAGTAACGTATTTGGCATTTCCAATTCTGTCGATAAAATCATCGATTCTTGGCAGTGGAAATGACTCTTTGTTTTGTTACACTATTCACCTTCCTATAATCGGAACACATTCGGAAAGTTTTATCCGGTTTCTTAACAAGAATGCATGGTCAACTCCAATCACTCTTACTCGGCTCTTATAAAACTACTGTCCAGTAAATACTCAATCTCTTTTTTCATATATTGCTGTTTAAAAGGATTCATCCTATATGGGTGTTGTTTCATGGATTTCGAATTTACTATTTCAACGTCGTGATAATTTTTATATGTCCTTTTAGGCACGTCTGAAAACAAGTGCTTATATTCAGACAACAATTGTTAAAGTTCACTTTTTCTTGAAATTGCATATGAGAAAGTTGTTGGTCTAGACTTTCCATAACTTCCGAATTCCGAAGACTTGTTCCAAGATTAGTAGAATCCAACTGAATTCTTTCATTCTAATCTTCTTTTGATGGGATAGGTACAACTAAATTACATTGCTGAATTTCCTTGCTCTTATCTCCGTTCGTTTTATTTATGCTCCTTCATTTTTTATATATCGCTTTGGCTTCTTCTTTTATTTGATTATTGTTTTATAATTTTTAAATAGGATTGTATAATCTTTCCGTATGTAATCTTATTAGCTTGTATACTAATATTTTTTTGGTTGTAAGTTTGACGTCTCTTCTCTCCTCATTCTTCTGTTATATTATAAGGTACAGTGTATAAATATACTTGCATTATATTCCCTCTTTTTCCTGGCCACATTTTTATCCCATGTTTAATATTTAAGGATATACATACTGCGTCGTTATCAAATATAACCGTTGCTCTAGCTTTTATTACTTTCTTGTCTTTATACTCAATTCTTATAAGAGAATTTATTTAGAACACGTTTCTAGTTCATTCCATATTTGTGGTTATACTCTACAGTATCTGTATTTATTATTCTAAATGCAACTTTTAATTAAGTATGGGTTTTGGTATTTCTTTTAGATATATGCTGTCTGGCGTCATCTGTTATATTATGTGTGGTAAATGCAGTCAATATACCATGATTTTCGGATGAGGGTCCTAATATAAATTAAAGCAGGTACCTTTTTGCGTCATCAAAGATAAGTGTATATACCTTCACCCCTGTAAAGACCGTCATTATGTCTTTTTGAGTACCTTTATATTTATACCATGCTCTGTAAAGATTTTAAGTTCTCATAATACTAATTTGTTTTATTTTTGGAATTATTATTTATTAAAGTATTCTTCTCATTATCATTAAAGTTGAATTTAGAACTATATTGCTACTTTGCACACCTTCCGGAAAAATGTTGTTTTCTCTCTCTCTCTCTTTATCTATATATATATATATATATATATATATATATATATATATATATATATATATATATATATATATATATATATATGAGAGAGATTTTGCCGTAATGTGTGCAAACATCAACGGTATTGACAAGAACAACAACGCATTGGCAAGTACAATTATCAACAGCTGGAACAAGTTTATACACTCTAAAGACTTACCTTTGTTGAAAACGTCAAATCCAATGGACGATTTTCTAGGATATTGATACGAAAAACTATTCAGAATATTTTCTCAGTAGTATAAGAAAAGGCCGATTTCAGCCCAACGAGTCCTCTCCCCACACCCTCCAGACCTCCAAACAAATACAAAATGACCACTTCTCTCTGTCCTAAACTCTCACCCCCAATGATATACACATACAATTTGTAAAGCAGATCCTAGCCTAGCTCATAACATGTATACCTTACTTGGTAACATCAGTTATCTAATCGATATCATCTATAGAACCAGCCAAGCTAGAACATGTATACCTTACTTGATAACATCTGCTACCTAATCAATATCATCGTATAGAGCATAGTCAAGTTTTAAACACCCAACCCCTACACAAAATCCAAAGTCAAATATTCTTTAACTACACAAAAAACTGGTCAAGTGGCAGATGTATTTTTTTAAGGAAAAGGAGGATGTGAGCCCAAATATCTTTTTTTTTCACACCCTCCAATCCTTCAAACAAATATAAATTACCTCTATGAGAGACCTTCAAAACCCATCCCCTACACAAAATCTAAAGTCTATATCTATACAAAATACCTAGGTAATTTAATCAATGATCACGCTAAGATCCAAGCTATAGAACACCTGTTGCAAAATACCAAGGTTATGTAATCAATAATTGCGCGAAGAACTAAGTTATGTAACAGATGTTAATAATTCTATGGAGACCGTGCCAAGTAAAATGTTTTAGTAATGTTATATACGTCATACGGAGATCACGTGATTAGAGGGAATGTTCTTGACTAAGGAAATACTGTGATGCTCATACGTGATTGGAAGTTTCTAGAACATGAAATACTCTAATACGCATGCGTAAACGCCTGTATCAAAGGCAGGTACACGTCTAATCAAGTAGTTTGAGGGAGCGCTTCATCAGATAACTGATATACTGAGATCATGTTAACACCCAGGCAGAAATTAAACTACGCATTTGTGAAAAGGTAAGTACATTAGTATTAAGTTTATATAAAATTTTATATTATATCATACTTCTTTTGATAATATTTTTCAAATTTGCTAACCCTCATTGGTAAGATATCTGTTAACATACTATCAATAATACGGAACTCGCGTATTAAATGGTCCATATCATATTTTATACCGCGCAAGTAAGATTGTATCTGATCAAGTAATTTTTTATAGGTGATACTAGCCGCTTGGCAATTATTTTTTTTAGTTGCGAGTCCAGGTTCAACTTTTTTACACGCTGTTGAAAGAGAGACACCAATGCCAGAGATGATTAACAAAAAGGGATTTAATGATACCCCACTTGAAATTATACCAGAACTGGTCATTAAGAAGGGTAGATATGACATTACTCGAAGGATCTTGTTGTAGTATTTGTAACATTTTTTCATGCACCAAAGTTTTTTTATGATAATATTTATAGTGTTGTAATAATGCGTCTAAATCCTGTCTTGGAATATCTTTTGAAATATGATTAAAATCAACTATACTTTTTTTCATTATAATATTTGTTCACATAATCTCATGTTAGGTTAAATAGTAGGTAATCACGGTGTTTCAGCTATAAATTCCAAACACCACCGATAAGAGGCATTTGTTAAATTTTTATCAGCTGGTTCAAGTATAAACTCTTCTTCAGCATTTTTGTTTAGTACTATTGATACAATTCCAGAGAAAATATCAGTTGAGTGACGCCATAGATATCTGGTGTATATACTAAACTTTGCACCGCTAAAGACTGACAATCTATACACACCGGTAACTTCTGCAATATGCTTGATAGACTTGTTTTGTCTCGTCCATTCACCAAATCCAGCATCAACAGTAGACACAATATTTTTAATGTTTGTGAGGAATTTTAATCATACTTGTTTTCTCAACAATACTAGGAATTCCACTAATAATATCATTGAGTTTTATGTTAATATAATTGAGGTTTGCGTTAATATTAGCGAGTGTAATGTCAACATTTGATGGATTTCCAAAAAATTCATTTTTGAGTGTGTTTATGTTTCTGTGAAAACTTAAAAACGTGTTCACGTGACCAAAAATTCATTTTTGAGCGCAGTTATTTCATTATTGATTGGAACGTCCTGATCATCGACGCATTTCTTTGTTGCAGCATCAAAATCAGACTCTGGTGTTCTGAGGTAAGTAATGGCATTATGGTTCATGTTCAGAAATGCACGCATTATACCACCGTTGACTGACACATACTTTGATTCTTGATCGTCAACATATTTTTTGTTGTAGCATCATTATCAGTAGTTGGATATCCAAGATCTGTAATTTTTTTTTGTTCATAAAATGTAATTGAGTCAGACATCCATTGTATATAAGTAATTCCTAATTGAGTGAGATTTTCATTGCTTGTATGTAATATGTGATTAAGTTAGACATCCATTGCATATAAGTAATACCTAATTGAGTGAGACATCCATTGCATGTATGTAATATGTAATATGTAATTGTTAAAAGTCACGATATTATCAGCAACCGCAGTAGGATTTCGTACGAGTACATCTGAAAGTTGCACATTATTCGTTTTTAATCGTCCTTGTTTGTCCTGGAAAATGACGACTTCATTTGGATCTACACTGGCAACATTTAATAGATTATTAATTTCATTTTTGAGCTGATCAAGAGCTGCATACCTTGATAAGTCACCTTGATAACCTTCTGTGAATACATTTCCTTCTAATGTTCCAAATTTTGTATAGTAACTCATTATTTACTATCCTACATAAAATTATCAATATTATATAAAATTATAACAACAATGGCAAAGTCGACAATATTAAACTTTGATACAGAGGGACTGGTGAAGCACAAACATAACAACGAACTTCGTGATTGTCATTATCTTATTGTTGGGCGAACTGGATCAGGAAAAAAATTTGCTTATGAATTTGTTTCTTGGTGACAATTTTAACTACGATAGAGTGTATATTTACACGATCAATCCACAGCAAGATAAGTATGAGTTATTAAGTATTAAGTGAGTATAATAACAAGCTTCGTGATGATCTTAAGGCTGGTGAAGATTTTTGTTATAATTAGGCAGCCAGAAGATCTTACTCCAGTTAATCAACTTGATGCAGATGTACATAAGATAGTAGTTTTTGACGATATTCTGCTAAATAACATGGAGATGAATAAAATAAGATCATATTTCTCACTGTCACGTAATAAACAGTGTAATTATGTTTATCTCGCTCAAGGATTTTATAATGTTGACAGATTTATTCGGCGAAAAACTGATTGTTTTATATTATTTCCAGGACTGGAAAATGTTGACGTTAGAAATATTGCAAGCTGGCAATGCGGTGAAGTGACTAAAGATAAATTTATTGAAATTTATCGTAACGCTACGAAAGATAAATACAACTTTTTCTTTTTTGATAAACTTACAAATGATCCAACTAAAATGTTTCGCTGTTGTATTAACAGTTACTTACAGGAAAGCTTTTAGTTTTATAAAATTTATAATAATAATAATGGACAAACGAGCAAGATACAGACAACACATAGAAGATCTAAAAAAATTTGCTCAATCTCAGGCATCATTTAAGCAAAAAGTACAGCAAGCACGACGTGCACAAGTAACTGCTACAGAAGCAACAGCTACAATTTTCAAACCAGTTACTGAAGCACTACTTGGAAGACAACCTGAAACTAAACTACTATCAGAAGAAGAACTTAAGCAATTGCAAGAAAAATGGTTGGTTGGAATTATTAAAGAACAACAAGAAGCAGCTGCTGCAAAAATTGTTACTAGATCTGATAAAGAAAAAAGAAAACTAACTGAGGCACTTACAGAAAAAATAGCTGATCCTGCTGCTAGACAAGCTGAAATAGATCGTTTGATGAATAATCCGCTGAAACTTGAGCGAAGATTAGCAGAGTTAATAACGCAAGAAATAACAAATTTATCAGGAGAAACAAAAGATATCAAAGAGGAGCAATAAAGAGTTGGTGAGCTTTCTGTAAAGTTTATGGAGGTTGGAGAGCAAAGACTTTATTTTATAAGAAGAGCAAATAAAACGATAGATCCTAAGGAGTGTAATGATTTTTTAGAGAAAGAAAATGTAGAAGATGTTGATGCAGAATAAAAAACATTACTTGATAGATTAGATCAAATATTAAGAGACGGAGCTGCTGCTAAAAATGAATTAAACACGGTTACAGAAACTGAGAATATGCTTCCACTTCATGATAGAATGAGATATAGTGTTATTGCTTCAACATTTGAAGGAAGAGCAAAAAGTGGTAGACCAAATGGTTTTGGTCTAGGTGGAGTTTTAGAAGGAATTTTTTTACTTTTGATAAAAATCGTGTAGAAAAATATAGAAAAAAAAACAGGAACTGGTGTAAAAAATATTTACTTCAACTTCTGAAATGATAGGTAGATTAATGTTATTAATATCATCAAAAGAAACTGGGAATGTTAGTGTTGAAATTGATAATGAAATCATTGACATACTTGGTCATCTAAGTTCGAGCGGATTATTAACATCTGACGAATATGAAACTTTACACAGCGACTTAATTTTGTAAAATGATATAATATAAAAATGTCAACAACATTATTTCTAGACTCTAGTGAGTCTGCGAAAGATAGTGCAATTTTTTCAGTAAATTATAGTCCTCCTATACAACTAGATCCTGCAAAACAATATGAGATTGGATTAATTTCTTGTACTTGCTGGAATGCTATGCCTAACGTGAAAAATGATATTAACGATGAAATGTGGTTTACTATGATTACAACATCTTCAATATCTACAAGAAAAAAAATTCCACAAGGAGCTTATAATATTACTGATCTAAACAGAACAATCAAAGAGCTCATAACAAAGGCTGGCGGTGTGGTTGATAATTTTGAATTGGCTGCGAATTATAACACATTGCGAGCTAGGATAACATTGAAAAATATAGCAATCAGTCTTGAACCAAGAGAAAGAAGTATTGCACAACTGTTAGGATTTACTGAAAAAACTTACACTGCACTTGATCAGGCTCTTACGTATGACAGTGAACTGCCAGTAAATATAACAGAAGTAAATACGATAATAGTAAATTGTTCTATTGCTTCTGGCTCTTATACATCAAAAAGCAGCAAAGGTCAAACGATTTACAGTTTCTCACCAGAAGTTCTGCCAGGTTTTCTCATGCAAATAACTCCACGACATATTATCTATTATCCGTTAATGTTGAAAATCAAATATCAAGTATAATAATGCAGTTGACAGATCAGACAGGAAAACAGGTGCATTTTAATAAAGAAGTTGTAACTTATTATTTACATCTACGCGAGCAATAATAAAAATTATACAACATCAAATATAATGAAACAAAGAAAACAATTTATCGAAGAAACATAATAGGAGGATTTTTTGGAAATATATTCACTAAAGTTATTGAAAATGTTCTGGGTATAGCGCGTAAAGTTGCACCAATTGCTATTGACGCTGGTAAGGCTTTTGCAACTGGGGCTGCATCTGCCGCTGGGACTGCGGTGGGACAAAAATAGCTGATAAAATAAAAGGAGATCCACCGACTGCATCTGAAATAAAACAAGCTATCTCTGAAATCGCTCCAACAAAAGAAACTCAACGAGCTATGATAACAAGAAAAAAAACCTATTATCACCAAAGGGCGAGAAGATCATACAAAAATTAATATCTAAAGTAACAGTGCCGCAATAAAATTTTATATAATCTAATAATTAAAATGTCTGTTAAAAATTATCTCGAGTTAACAAAAACTCATGACATCGACAACGATGTGACAGAATTTGGGTATGTTGATTACCTCGATGAAAATTCTAACGAACCAAATAAAGCTGGTATCAGAACATTTAATACCAGAGAGGAAGACGTATTTCTACTGCCACGTAAGGCTATTTTTAGATGTTCGTGGTCAGATTATGACAGTAGCCAATCCACCTGCTGTAATTACAGTTGGAGCAGAAGTAGCTCTTATAAATAACGGCTGGTGTTTATTCAAAAGTGCTAGATATCAACTGGCCAATCAAACTATAGAAGATATTTCAGGTCATCTACAAGCTGCAAGTACAATTTTAACTATTTCGTTTTCAGATGATTACTCGAGATCAACTGCAACCAACATGATGTGGTTTAAAGATACTGGACGGGGTATAGCTGAATCAACTGAATTTTTAATGAGAGGTGTTATGGTGCACGAAGCTGATGCTGCTGCAGATCTTGTAATTGTGAGAAATTTTCTTATTGCTAATGCAGACGCGCTAGGCATAGCAGCACCAGGTGCAGCTGCTAATGCAGACGCTGTGAGACTCACTTATTGCAGCTTTTACTAATCTTAATATAACGCCACCTGGAGCAGCTGTAGACGCCGTTGCAATGTTAGATTTTATTCTTAACATACTTGACGTGAGAAATCCACGTTATAATGAAGGCTTTGCTAGACGAAGAGGACTTGCAGCAGGATCACGTCAAATTACAATGATGCTTCCACTAAGTATGATTTTCGGCTTTTGTCGCGATCATGATAAAGTATTTCGTGGAGTAAAACATACCCTTATTTTAGATCGAGCAGAACAAAACGATTGCATGTTTAGATCTGGAGGGGTTGATGTACAGTTTATCATAAACAAACTTGCGCTGGGAATGCCACGTATATCACCGTCGATCTTAAAAATGTCAGAACTAAATAACACGCTTGATAAGCATACAAACAGAATTTATTTTAAGCAGCATAAGGTATATCACACAGCGGTTCCAAATACTACTTACTACACGTGGATGGTCACAACAACATCAAGCGAACAACTGCCGAGACAAATATTTGTCGTATTTCAACAGCACGCCCGACGAGGCAACCAACAACAAAATAATGCAATATTTGACCACGCTGATGTCAGACGAATATACGCTAGACTAAATTCGAAGCAATATCCAGAACGAGCTATAGAATGTAATTTTGCTGATGATGCTAATAAAAATATTACTCGACCGTACATGTACCTGCTTGACGTAATTCAAAAATATCAGGATGTTGAAGATGGATCTCAGATATCAGCAGAGGAATTTCGTACACTTTTTCCTATATTTCATTTTGATGTTAGTAAACATAGCTAGCGAGTTGTAGACAGCACAGCGGATATTGAAATTACCTGGACACCTGGAGCGGTTGCAATAGCGCCGTTGTACGTATACGTATTAGTGATTAGTGATAGATTTATCACGATAGATTCTGTTGGAGGTAAAACGACAGTTCAAGTTTTATCTACAGTTGCTATATAAAATGACAATATATATTGTAAAAGAAGTATATTTGACTGATGGTCAAGTTAAAAAATTAGTAACTGCTGTTGCAAAGCGAGAAGACGTATCATTAAAAATCAACCCTAATATTTCTGATGGTGTTTTAACAAAATTAATGCTGAAAAAAATTAAGTAAACAAGTATAATCGTAAAAAAACTTTTGTGTTAAATTTGAGTGCTGCACATATAACAGCGCTAGCAAACGACATTATTATCAAAGGTGGTTTTCTTGGTCCAGCATTATCAGTATTAGCTAGCACAATAATACCTAAAGTTTTGCCGGTGTTGGGAACATTAGGACTAGCAGCAATGTCAGAAGCAATATCTGGCGCAAGTAAAAAAGCAGTTGAGGGGAATGGTATCATTCGCGGAAGTGAAATAAAAAAATTGTAAATTTTATGTAAATGATATATTATAATGCCGCAACGGAAAAAGAAATCGTCAGAAAAAAAGAAAACAAAAGAAAAGAAAGCAACAAAACGCAAACAAGCAAAACAAGGAGGAATTATTCCTTTCGCTCCTTTTTTGGCGGGACTAGCGGGAAGTCTGCTGCCAAATCTTTTAGGAATCGGACGTGGTCTATCATTACTGGGAACACGACCACCCCGTTGAGTAATTTTGATATAATTAATAAGTTAAAAGCAGTTCCTGGATTTCACGGAGTTTATTCTAAAGATGAACTCGCAGCAATAAAATCGTTGTCAGCTGTAAGTTCGTGTGTGATAAATTTGCCAGATTTCAATGACGGATCCGGTACGCATTGGGTAGCAGTTTATAATAATAATTATTTTGACTCGTTTGGACCTCCTCCAAGCGATGTAATAAAAAAGTATATGAACAAAAAATATAAAAAGGTATATTATTCGTCAAATCAACTCCAACCTGTTGGAACGTCTGCTTGCGGATATTAATGTATAATGTTTATCCGACAGATAAACAGAAATCTCAATTTTTTAAAATTTATTTTACAGTTTGACAAGCAACCTTCTCATGCAAATGATGAGATTGCAATTAATTTTATCTAAATTTACAAGTATAATAATGTCAACATATTTTCCCAAGTGTAGAACTAAAACAGAAAATATTAATGAAACAACAGAAAAAACAAGAAACAACAGGATAATGTTAAAAAGTATTTGTGCAATCTGTGGAAAAAAATATATTTTTAAAGAAAAAGTCGCTAGGATCTGGTTATCCTAATGTTATCAGGGAAGTTATTTTAGTGGACGCTTAAAAATAAATAATGATATGCAACTGTGATTCTGACAGAGATTTGCGTCTTGAGCAAAATAAAATTGTCGCATACTGTCAATGTTGTAACAACAGAGAACTAAGAGGGTCAGGTATATATATACACAAAATTATTGGTAAATTACCAAAACCAAAAGGCGGTTGGACTTTGCCAGGTCATCGGTATACTGGACAATATAATCCGCTAGATCAACAACTAGATAAAAACGATAATCCATTGTCAGGACAAGAACCTTATAATCAAGTGGATGCAATAGCGATGCGTCATGATATCTGTTATCGTGATCACGAAAATTCGAAAGCAGATTGTGATAAATTACTGTTAGACGAATTACGTGATATGGAGCCAACAAACATGAGAACGTTTTGATAGAAGATTTGTTCAGGGAATGATAGGAGCAAAATATAAACTTGGACTCGGTAAAGAATTATACAATTATCTTGCAGTCAAACTACATAGACCTAAAAAAAAGTTTCCGAGACGTAAAGTTGTCGCTAATGCCGTAGATGATATCTGGGCAATAGATTTGGTGGATGTATCCAATCTGGCTCAGTTTAACGTTGGCGCTGATGGCGCTCCAAAAAGGTATTTGTTTAATGTTATAGACGTTTTTAACAAATACGCTTTCAGTGTACCTGTTTTGGATAAGACAGGAGCTTCAATGACTGATGTACTAAAACAAATAATAACGAGTACAGAAAGAAAACCAAATAAAATCTGGACGGATCACGGAGCAGAGTTTTTTAACAAAAAGTTTGAGCAGTTTCTAGAACAAAATATTATAAAAAATACGTTAGAGGGAACGAGGGTAAAAGCGTTGTTGTCGAGAGATTTAATCGCACGTTAAACGAAAAAATACACAAACATTTGACAGCTAAAAACACCAACAGGTACATCGATGACCTTTCTCAAATCGTGGACAAGTATAATAACACGAAACATCGAACCATCAAAATGTCACCCAATAATGCTATTAAAAATCCGATAGTAGCAAATGAAAACATGTATCGCATACATAAATTTAAGGTTAGTGATAAAGTTAGAATTTCTTTGATAAAAAAGGTATTTGCAAAAGGATTTACCCCGAACTGGAGCGAAGAAGTATTTGTTGTTGATAAAGTACTTTTAACAATACCTGTAACCTACGCTTTAAAAGATCTGGCAGGGAAACCTATCATAGATAGTTTTTACGAACAAGAACTACAAAAAACTGAACAAGATGTTTTCGTTATCGAAAAAGTGATTAGGAAAAAAGGATATAAAAGTTTAGTCAAATGGCGTGGGTATAGCGATAAATTTAACAGTTGGATTTCAACCAAACAGATTATGATATAATGCTATTATAAATTAATTCATACTTTCGTTTGACAGATTTACATTTTACCTGTTTACATAACGATATTAGATACTGCTTGCGATCGTCAGAGATCGTCATTAGATTAAAAGTTTTAACAAATATTAAATCGAATTTGATATTTTTCTGTCGGCCTGGAATATTAATGTTTAAGAAAGGTTTGATCAGCTGCCAAAACAGTTGTTGCTCGGCAACGGTAAAATTAAATTTCATTATTTTTTTAGCAATGTTATACTTGACATTATATTTTCCAGTGGTTGGTCTGCTCTAATTTGATTTATCAACGACGGTGACTATTTTATCATCATCGTCAGACTCGTTGTTGTATAAAATATCTTCGCTATAACCAATAGATTTGTCTATCATATCGTTAGTGATTGTTATATTGTCTGCAACTTTATCGTTAATGTTTACAGTAGTATCTTCTGCGTATAATTCAGCGAGTAGTTTCATCACGTCCATTATTATAATATATTTTTATCTAATTTATTATCATAAGATGACTGAAGAGGTAAAATATCACCAAAAGGTTAATATAGTAAATTACAACGAACTAGCCGAAGCGGTAAGAAAATGCTTGTCGGGTTATAGTGTATACTCTGTTGACGTTATTGTGATGCAAGGTGATTCTCATAAAATATTATTAACAGCAGCAGAAAAGATAAAATTAATGAAAGTGCAGTAACGACTTTAAAATTTGATCGTAATAATATCATAGCATTTGCTCGTCATTGTTTGACTAAAACCGAATTACAAAATATTATTAATCATCATATCTAAAACAAATCGTAGCATTGTATTCGCTTGAAAAAGCTGATCTTGTTACTCTATTGCTACAAATTTTACTGTCATATTATGTGTATTATAATATCTCGCCGCAGCTGTAATCGATTTGAATTTCATATCCTCGTCCGTTTCGAGATTTAACGAAACAACAGGTTTTGCTGGGCATCTATAATTAATACCACCACCTCGTCCTTTTTTCACATTTTCCTGTTGCGTCACTACTTCTAGATTTTCCAATCGATTGTCTGTTTTTACGTTATTGATATGATTAATTACCAGACCATCGGGTATAGATCCATGAAATACCTCGTAAACAAAATGATGAGATTTATAAGTAAATTTATCGCCTAGTGTTCGTCTAACAGTTACCCCATATTGCTTATAGTACCAAGAACATTTTTAGTTTTTCTGTTTCTAATAATACCGCGATCGTTAGCCTCGTATAAATCAAACACCGGATGCGGATGAAACTCGTTTTGTAAAGATAAGTTTTCGATATTATCATCAGTGACTGCAACGTTCACATGATATACACGCTGTCCCTCTGGAATATCATCGCAGCACAACGTGTAAATAAAATCTTTTCTAAGCATTGTAATCCTCTCGGTATTATCTCCCTTTACACTCATCTCAAAACCCGCTGACGTTGCTTTGTCAACAGATATTCCAGTTTTGATGTTAATGACCGAACCTAATGTATTTCCAGCGTATAAGTTGTACTTTGGGTGAACGTGATATACCTCTTGCACACATGCGCTTGTCAGATTTTGTGTCATTATACTATAGTGATTTTTATATCTCTAATTGTTTTTTCAACCTGGCGCATGTGCTGTGTGTCTTAAATTATCGATCGAATAATCAATTAGACATTAGATTATAGTATAGCAATGTCGAAATTGCGTGATATAGCCAAAAAGAGCCTAATGGGAGTACCTGAAAAAATAGCGACTGCCTTTACAGGATTTGACAACAGTTATCGGTTCGATAATCAAATCGTAATGATAAATTTTACTGCAACAAATCTCTTTCATCTACTACAGACAACTGTAAAACGTGAGCTCGAAAAACACAAAAGTATCAGATTATTAGTTCAATATCATACTATATTTTCGAAGCTACTTGTGACGGAAGAATCGACTAACAAGGAAATTGCAGACCCTTACATCAACGCAAAATCCAGACGTGTTTTACTTGGGACTGATCTTATGTCACTAGTTGATGAAATTCACCAAGACATCTGGAAAAATAGAATTTACTGAATAAGGTTCAGGTTGGAAGTTTGAAATGATCAAAGAAATATTGTTTCACACGATGAAATATGACGCATTACGAGGTAGTTCGTACATCGACCTGCCACCAAAAATAAAAAGTTAAAGATGTTGTATAAACATCAAAAACGTAAATAACAAATGTTTCTAATGGGTTGTTCTTTCTGCACTATTTGCAGCAGAAAAACACACTGATTGCGTTGAGAAGTATATCAGTCACGTGTCAAAATTAAATTGTGCTGGTATTGATTTTCCAGTGGCAGAAAATCATATACCAAAATTTGAAAAGCAAAATAATATCTCGATTAACGTTTTCGGATTAGATGAAAAAGAAAACGTCTATCCGATATATAATTCAGAAAAAGCTTTACAATCAACTATCAATTTACTGTTTTATAAAAATCATTACGTTCGAATCAAAAACTTTCATGGACTAGTTGGTGGACAGTACAATAAACGAAAAAAGAAAACGTTCTTTTGTTATCGCTGATTGCACGGTTGTAATGACCATAAAAAATTACAAAAACATTTGCAGTATTGTAGTAATGTACAAAGAATAACAATGCCGTCTAAAAAAGATAGTGTGTTACAGTTTGTCCATCATAATCATAAACTAAAAATTCCTTTCGTTATATACGCTGATTTCGAATGTTTACTTCAACCTGTACTTGGCGTAGAAAATAATCCTAATCAATCGAGTACAAGAAAAGTTCAAAATCATGTTCCATGTGGAGTAGCGTACAAGGTAGTTTGTTGTACTGATTCTAGATTATCTAAACCAATCCAATACTATCGTGGTAAAAATCCAGCTGTCTGGCTTCTCAAGCAGTTGATTAACGAAGTTGATAATATTACTTATCGTTTGAAAAAAGTAACGCCAATGTTAAAATTAACACCTCAACAAGAATCTGATCACGAGCAAGCAGAAATTTGTCATATTTATGAAAAAGCTTTTGACGATAACAAATAAGTACATGACCATTGCTATTTGACCGGACAGTACCGTGGAGCGGCTCATAATCAGTGTAATTTAAAATTTCATGCTCCAGATTTTATTCCAGTTATTCTTCACAATTTTCTAGGATATGATAGCCATATTATCGTGGAAGTTTTTGGTGATCCTGAGATAAAAGCTCGACTAAAACTCGATAACGTCATCAAATGCAGTCCAAATAATTTTGAAAAGTATATGTCAGTTACGCTAGGTAAATTGCTTTTTATTGACAGCTTGCAGTTTATGGCAGCATCGTTAGATGAGCTAGTAAAAGGTTGTAGTACATTTCATAACCTAAGAGACTGTTTTGGAGATAAATTTAATCTACTAGCAAAAAAGGGAGTTTTTTCGTACGAATATCTCGACGACTAGAGTAAATTTGATAAAACATCTTTACCTGACAAAGATAAATTTTACTCACAACTTAAAAATTAAAATATCACCGACGACGAGTACAAATATGCACAAGATATCTGGAAAGAGTTTGATTGTGAGATTTTTGGTGATTATCATGATTTATACCTGAAAACTGACGTGTTATTATTAGCAAATGTTTTTGAAAGTTTTCGAGAAGTAAGTTATAATAATTACGGATTAGATCCTTGTTGGTATTATTCTGCCCCTGGGTTGTCATGGAATGCTCTGCTAAAGTTTAGTAAGGTAATGTTAGAATTACTGACTGACGTCGATATGTTCAATTTTATCGGAAAAGGTATCAGAGGCGGTATTAGCGTGATAACAAAAAAATATGCTGAAGCAAACAACAAATATTTGAAAAAGTATAACCCTGAGCTTCCCTCTATGTATATAGTTTATCTAGATTGCAATAATCTTTACGGTGGTTCAATGATAGAACCAATGCCTCTTGGTGGATTTCACTGGATCACGGCTGATCGATTTCTATCTAAAACAGAAAAAGATACCCGAAGATGTTTCATATTTCGTTGAAGTTGATCTTGATTATCCAACTTGGCTACACAAATTGTATAACGATTACCCTTTCTGCGCGGAATCGATGGTCATAGATTATAGTTTGTTATCAAAAGAACAACAAGTGTTAGCATCACCAAGACAACATTCCATGGTCAAAAAACTAGTACCAAATTTGCTTCATAAACGTAATTATGTTTTGCATTACAAAATTTTAAAACAAGCAGTCGATGCTGGTCTTGTGTTGAGAAAAGTTCATCGTGTACTAAAATTTAATCAGTCTCCGTGGATGAGAGGTTATATTAACTCGAACACTTCAAGAAGAGCTATAGCAAAAACTGATTTTGAGAAAAACTTCTTTAAACTGATGAACAATTCCGTTTTTGGTAAGATAATGGAGAATATTAGGAAACGCGTAAATATCGAACTAGTTAATGATATCCATCGTAGAAACAAACTTGTGTCAGACGATGATTTTGTGAGTATGAAAATTTTTAATGAGAATCTTGTTGCGATACAAAAAAGAAAAATAAGTCTAAAACTAAACAAGCCGATCTATGTTGGAGCTTCAGTGTTAGATTTATCAAAGTGGCTGATGTACTATTTTCATTATAATTTTGTTAAAATTCAATGGCCGGCCAGTAGATTATTGTTTACTGATACTGATTCACTAGTGTATGAAATCGAATGCAAGGACATCTATCAGGACATGTATAATAATCGACATCTGTTTGATCTTCCTGATTACCCACGTGACAGTAAATTTCATGATGACACAAATAAAAAGGTGATTGGCAAGTTCAAAGATGAAATGAACTCGAGCGCTATCAAATATTTTATCGGATTACGTAGCAAAATATATGCCATATTATTAGACAATAATAAAATAACGAAAAAAGCCAAAGGTCTGCCTCGTGATTTTGTTAAAAAGTTTATGAAATTTGATGACTACAAGTACGCTTTTGATGGCGTTGTTAGTGTTATGAGAGCTATGGCAATTCGGACTAATCATCATAAGCTAGAAACAGATGTCATTATCAAACGCGGATTGAGTAATTTTGATGATAAGCGTTATTGCGAAAATGGAGTAGATACACACTTGCTCTAGGATATTGTGATGATGATAATTCTATACTTGACATTATCTTTACCAACTGAAATTTTTATCTAATCTTAAGAAAAAAAATGTTTGAAAATTTGACAGTGACAAATAGCTACAGTAGCAAGATTAAATATCTAATGATGGATGGCAAACAATTGACAGTTGAAATCAATAATGAAACATCAGGTATATGTTTTAGTGGAACACGTGATAAGCTAAAACTTTCGCTCATCAAATCTGATGACAGCGAGTATTTTAATTATCTCGAACAATTGTATCAAAGGTTACTAGCGGAATTTAAAAACTTTCATAGTCCGATTAGCCAACAAAAATATACTAAACTTACAATTGATCTCGATCGGTCAAAGGCATATTTTATCGACAACAAATATCCTCTAAACAAGCCACAAATAAAAGATTTGTTGGAATCTCGTCGTTGTGTGAGTGGTAAAGTAAAGTTTAGTCTCTATCATCGTGATAATGAAGTATTTTTAATGTCAACAGTTGAAACATTAATCATTGGTGATGAAATATAAATAATGTACTTACCCTTTCGCCTTGTAAATGTCCGCTCAGTATATATGTTATCTGGTGAAGCGCTCCCTCAAACTGCTTGATTATACGTGTATCTGCCTTTGATACAGGCGTTTACGCATGCGTATTAGAGTATTTCATGTTCTAGAAACTATTAATCACGTATGAGAATTACAGTATTTCCTTAGTCGAGAACATTCCTTCTAATCACGTGATCTCCGTATGACGTATACAACATTACTAAAACATTTTACTTGGCACGGTCTCCATAGAATTATTAACATCTGTTACATAACTTAGTTCTCCTCGCAATTATTGATTACGTTACCTAGGTATTTTGCAACAGGTGTTCTATAGCTTGGATCTTAGCGTGATTATTGATTAAATTACCTAGGTATTTTGTATAGTTATAGACTTTAGATTTTGTGTAGGGGTTGGGTTTTGAAGGTCTCTCATAGAGGTAATTTATATTTGTTTGAAGGATTGGAGGGTGTGAAAAAGATATTTGGGCTCAGATCCTCCTTTTCCTTAAAAAATACATCTGCCACTTAACCAGTTTTATGTTTAGTTAAAGAATATTTGACTTTGGATTTTGTGTAGGGGTTGGGTGTTTAAAAATTGACTATGCTCTATACGATGATATTGATTAGGTAGCAGATGTTATCAAGTAAGGTATACATGTTCTAGCGTGGCTGGTTCTATAGATGATATTGATTAGATAACTGATGTTACCAAGTAAGGTATACATGTTATGAGCTAGGATCTAATTTACAATTGTATGTGAATATCATTGGGGGTGAGAGTTTAGGACAGAGAGAAGTGGTCATTTTGTATTTGTTTGGAGGTCTGGAGGGTGTGGGGAGAGGAGTCGTTGGGTTGAAATCGGCCTTTTCTTATACTACTCTCTCTCAGAATATTCTCTTATATATATATATATATATATATATATATATATATATATATATATATATATATATATATATATATATATATATATATATATATATATATATATATATATATATATAGAGAGAGAGAGAGAGAGAGAGAGAGAGAGAGAGAGAGAGAGAGAGAGAGAGAGAGAGAGAGAGAGAGAGAGAGAGAGAGAGAGAGAGATTTTGCCAGAATGTGTGCAAAAATCAACGGTATTGAAAAGAACAACAACGCATTGGCAAGAACAATTATCAACAGCTGGAACAAGTTTATACACTCTAAAGACTTACCTTTGTTGAAAACTTCAAATCCAAAGGTCGATTGCATAGAATATTAATACGAAAAACTATTCAAAATAACCAAAAAATTAGTCTTTTCGTGGTCACATAGAATGAACAGAATCATATATACCATGCCATAATTGTTTTATCAACATTTTTTCTTACATGCAAAATATAAACCCATACCATTCTGTCTTTTCATGTATGATAGTGGGTGATAGTCTATATGTATGTGTGTCATAAGTATTTGTGTGAGCATTTCGGGCAAATGGTATCAATATAAATCTGCCATTGTCCTCAGGCAGTCATCGAGTTTAAACCTATGGATAATTTTACCATTAATGTGCAGCGTATAGGATCGTGAGTGGAGGAAAACGTTATATATTTTCTACATTTGATTAGGAAAGCATCATGGTCAGCCATTAATGTTGGTTTCACGTCTAGTTAAAATAGCTTGCATTTAAATTTTTAAAATCTTGTAAGCACGAAGTTTGAACTCAAGGTGCAAGCACAAAAATTTAAAGTAGCCATGACTTCGTCCGACAATAAATGTGAAATTTTGAATTTTTAAAGTTTTCGTCACGCTTGCAAATCATTTTCTTTACCGAAGACAGTGGAGTACATCTATTCGGGGAACTACATTTTTAGGGGCGTTTGGAGCTTTACGTTTACGTTTAGTTTAAAATTGTTTGTCGAATAGGTCATACATACAGAAATGTCAGATAAATAGAATTAAATATTTTTTTTTCTCATTTAATTCAATAATCATCGATAGTTTAGGTGAATAGACTTGCTACCAGTATAATCTAATAGACAGAAGCAAAACCACCACCACTTGTGAATCTTAAAAAATAATTTAATTTTCTAAGATATAAAATGAAAATTTGAAAGGAACGTAGGTCATTATGAATTAAATTCAAAATATTTCTAAAATGCTCTGCACAATTGCAAACGAAATCAATGTTCCAAATGAATTCCAGGTCTTAGAATGTTCTGATGTGCCATCAGTCTTGATGTATCTTAAAGGCATTGTCCATAACTCCTTTGAATAATTCATAAAAAAAATCCAGAATAATATTTAATCCAAAGTGTAAAATAAGCACTTCATAAATTTAATGAATTCCCCAAAGAATTTTTTGTCTCACATTTTGTTTTGACACAACAATAAACATATCTCAAAACTAATATTGAAGCAAGAACATGGGAAATATGAACAAGCATATTTACCAGTATTCTTCTTATATCTTATATATAAACTTACTGATCAACTTCGAAATATATTCCCACTAGACCAAAATGGCCAACTTCAGTAGTAAAGGTTGGCAATTTATGGTCAGTGGAAATCCCAGTCATAAAGGTCGTGCGTGTGATTAGGGAAATGGGAAGTTAAACATGAGTAATATTGGGTCACTATCAGAACAATTGGAATAATCATAACAAAACTACCTGGACCATATTAGGGACAATTATAATCCAGTCAAAAAAGAACATAGGTCACTTTGGGACAATGGAAACAACGAAGTAATTTTATATAAATAAATATTGACAATGGGAATTTAACATAGTTTGGGCCTGTATAAGGACAAGGGAAAGTGAATTTTTGTTTGGATCTACATATGGACAAGGGAAAGTTTACCATAGGTTGGGTCTGTATACGGACAGGGGAAATTGAATGGATTAGGTGCGTATAGGAAGAGGGAAAACTGAACACAAGGCTGCATAGTGACTATGGATTGGGACTGTATAGGAACACGGGGAATTGCAATTAAGATGTAGAGCGACAATCGATTGGGACTGTCTAGCGACAATTGTAAATTAACTTGTGGAATTCAGGTCCGGTACTTTGGGGACAATGGGATTTTAACATGTTAATATGGGGCCTGTATACGGACAAGGACACGTTGGGACTGTATAGGGACAATAGGAATGGGACAGGTGGGGTGACGTCCTAGTACTGGACATTGGTAATAATGTCCGCAGGCTGTTATATAAAGTTCAATGTCCGTCTCCGCCAAGCGTTTGATAAAGTGATATGTCCCGCACCACCAAGGATTCTATCAAGTTCTATGTCCCGCCCCGACAAACATTATAGCTCTTCTCTATAGTATATTGGATCTGAATAGAAACAATAGGAATGGAACAGATGGGTAACGTCACGGTACTCGACATTAGAAACAATGTTGCAAGGGGCTGACCTTAATTGTGCAAAACAGTGACAGCGGAAAATATATAATGCCTGGCAAGTAATCACCTACACCACAATCCATTGTGATGAGAGTGCTAATCTAAAATAAAATATTATATAAAATAATACACTCATACTAACAAAATCCACATTGCGGAGAAAGATTTTTTTATCTACAAGACATACCATTACCTCTAATAAATTCAGCAAAAGAGTTTTTGGTTATAGTCAAACTAATGCACATTCACACAAAAAAAACCACATTGAGCAGGGACAAGAGTTTCTTGCCAAATAAAAATCAAATATAAAAACACATACAAACGTACACGCGCACACATACACAAATGCACTCAAATGAACGCGTGTAAACCAAAAACACATACATACATACATACATACATACATACATACATACATACATACATACATACATACATACATACATACATACATACATACATACATACATACATACATACATACATACATACATACATACATACATACATACATACATACATACATACATACATATATACGTACGTACGTACGTACATACATACATACATACATACATACATACATGGGGCCCCGAGTGGCCGAGTGGTCTAAAGCGCTGTCCGTTACGGATCACTGCCATCTCACCTCTGTCTGCGTGGGTTCGAGCCTATGATTCGGCGAATGTGGATATGTGAGAAAGCTTGCCAGTAGCTTCTCGTGGGTCGGTGGTTCTTTCCGGTGATTTCCCGGTTTCTTCCTCCACCATTAATACTGGCCGCCATGAATAGCCTATCATGTGCTGAAAAATGGCGTTAAGCCCAACAACAACAACAACAACAACATACATACATACATACATACATACATACATACATACATACATACATACATACATACATACATACATACATACATACATACATACATACATGCATGCATTGAGTTGGACGATCGATGTTTTTGTTCGATCAAACGTTTGACAAATACGGTTTTGCCTATTCCGTTGGGTGGTCCGACAATTGACTTGTTAATGGGATGACATATATCACTTTATATGACTCATGTAGGACATTGTTGCCAATGTCCAGTACAGTGACGTCAACCCCCCTGTTCCATACGTATTGTCCCTATACAACCCAGAAATGTTTGTCCCTGTACAGCCTAGATATTCATCATGTTAAAATTTCCATTGTCCCTATTTTTGATAAGTCCCTTTTTAACATTATGTCCCCATTGTCCCTAAAGTGTTTCAGAGGTTTTTTTTTTTAATGGCAATTCATTTTCCGTATAAATCTTGTCCGTATATTGGCCCAGTGGGTTTTGCAATGGTAATTCCCATAGTCCATATAGCGACCCAATAATCCGCATGTTAAAATGTCATTGTCCGTAATCATACTCACGACTTTATTGACTGGGAGTTTCATTGTCCCTATTCAGCCCAACCCCTTTCACTACCAAAGTCGCAACAGAACCCACCTCAATGAACCATCAAATGTTAAATAGCCCTAAACATATGCACATGTTAGTTATAATTACTAATTTAAAAATGGTGCACAAGTATTTCATCATATATGCAATCGACAGCGATATGCGAAAAATAAAATACCATATATGAAGTTTATCAAAGAATTCGGTCCTGGTGATATTGCACAGATGACATGCTACCCTATTTTTGTATCACAACAACCCGATTGAGTAGTCCCTTAAATCTGGTAAAACCTTTAGTGAATATCCTCACCATACACTGCTTTGAATTATTTTACATCCTAATTTTTGTTCTGTTTTGAGGCACTTTGCTCATCTAGCGGAGTATCTTATATTAATGTTAAAAATGCAATTAACATCATTAAAGTTTTCATGACATGTGGCTGATCATTTTAAACCGTGTCAAATTTGGGCATAAGACAATACATATGTAGGAGAGGTCACAGTGTCAAAATAATATGGCCAAGAATGAGAATTACATTTTCGGAGAGCTAATTACTGTCTAGAAGAAACAAAGTAATTCTAGAATAATATCCACGCATTAATCATTGGTTAAATCTAAAACTTTTACAGGTGGAAAAATTGTACACAGTGTTATACAAATAAACTTTTATATTAGAACATAGCAAACTTTTAAGAACGAAACTTTAAAAAAAAACTTGTTACAGTAATAATAACTGTATTTAGTCATCTTAAGTTGAAGTGGTTGAAAGCTGCTTCCGATGATCTCAATAACACTTGTGTGGACCTAACGCTTACATCCCATAGCAGTTTATATTTATCACTAGTCCTTAGTTATCCACGTATATACATATACGCAAAGAGACAGAAAGAGAGTAGAAAAGGACGAAGATGGAAAAAGAAAAAAGTCAAAACGTTGAAACATTAAAGAATACTTTAATTCGTGAATGCAAAACTGTGAATTACACATTACATGCTAATATTTAGCAGAAGAGAGTTATAGTTTGGATCTTCCATAAACAGATCCGAAAAGGGTACGATAGGTGTAAAAATATCCTGTCGTATCTTAGTCACATTCAATTTTGCTTTATACGGTGGTGAAAGAGGCATGATCATTGTTAACTGTAATCCATTTCCATTTAATGAAACTTTGAAACTTAAAGCTGGTCCTATTTACTAAATGTAAACATCTGAGTGCCACATACATTTTGTAATACACATCAGCAATTTTAGCACAGAAGCTGGAGTTGTTGAAAAGTTGAAGAAATAGTCCATATAGTCATTTTGCATCCAGCATCATGCATGTCTCAGTACAATTTGAATCATAATATTTAAATCTAAAAGTGTATGGATACTCTTCGAAATATATCTTTGTAGTCAGTGACGTAATATGACTTATTAATCGATCTTTGTTATGGCCAGGAACTTATGAAATGTGTGCTCTCACATAGATGTATAACCCTCTTATACGTGTCTTAATTGCCAGCCATATTGAATAGTGCTTCGCATTGCAAGGCCGATGTAATCAAGTTTTTTTTTTTTATTTACCTTCTTGGAACTGTTCAGTTTTCATCAACTGGTAACCCTAGACATTTACAGTGGTTACTCCCAGCGTACATGAAATTGGACTCCATCAACTATGATGTTTCTGTAATATTTTAATGAAAGGGCATACAATAAATAGACTTTTTAATTTGTTCTGCAGCCAATTTCCAGCCGTACGGGTAAAGTATTTATATGTTTTAACTCTAAAATCAAATCTAAAGAAGTCCCTATGGATTCAGGTGTTTAACGACTCGTACACACCAGAAGCTCTATCATCGAACACCGGCAAAAAGATGCACCCTCTTTAAAGCGTGCTACTGTCGCAAACCGACTATTTCGAGATACAATCAAAATAATTGAATTTATTATTCTATCTTAGAAAAGAAAATAACACATGCGTGTTGACAGAACAAGAGGTGATTCCATCATATTTAGTAACTGTTTTTAATAAAATAGAAGAACACCTCAGGATATTGTCTGACAATATTGTCAGACAATATTATTTTAGCGAAACTTGCACGAAAGCCTCAAGATATTGCTACTGCCGTTAACCGGCATTGGCAGCTGCCTCGCTTGCTGCTCGGCATTAGTGTTAGAACTGGTGGGTCTGGAATCCAGATCATATGTCTGGTTGAGACATGCCTCCAAATTATACGTATAATTTTATAGCAAGATCTTTTATTACAACAATAAAATTCGTAATACAGGGGACAGATTATAGGTATGGTAGGCCTATTTCGCAGCACGAGAAGCAAAATATTAAAATATTCCCAAAACAATTGCTATAAATTAATAATTTATCGATGTCGTAATTTTAGAAAAAGCGAAATTGCAAAAGAATATTTTAAAATTATATATATATATATATATATATATATATATATATATATATATATATATATATATATATAGGTGGCGCTCACCAGTTATTATGTACTTTTGAGAGAGTGATGTATGTAAGGTGAAGTTGTTTGCATTTTAAACATGCACAGTGGAGAGAATGTTGGCATACCTATATATTACTTTCATGTAATGTGGATGAAATTTCTTTGGATATTGTACTTTTGGAAATTTTAAATGAGCTTAGGACACTGCAAACTAAAATGACTGCTCCCTTGTGCTCCACAAATCAACCAAAATTTGTCTAAAGTACACTATTCTTGGCAGCTATTAAAATATGGAAAATGAATTTTGCCAAACTAGATAATGCCAGCTTCTAAAAGTGCAATGACTGAATTACCAAATACATAAAATGTAAAAAAAGTTATCGGCTCTTTTTTTTACAATTTACCTCTGAAGTTCGAGAAGTGAAAATGAGCAAGTAGAGATAGCACTTTTTTGAAAGATGCACATCTGCAGTAAGGCCAAGCTGTATACTCTCTAACCCATATTACACCCATCAATCATACATCAAAATAAAGGGAATTAGAGGTTCTTTGAACAATACCTAAGATATACAAAGTCTCTTTTAAAAAACCAGTATAACTAGTGAGGAAACCCGGGGAAACTCTTTTTCTTTAAAATTTTAACCCTATGCTAAATACGAAACTGTAGAGCGCCACCTTAAAAACAAATATAAACATATATGCAATTATTTTTCTTATTTTCATATTATTATGTATGATCTTCTGAGTAAAATGGTACATTAAGAAAGATTTTATTCATGAAAATAAGCTAATTATGCTTACTTTTGCTCTAGCATACCTACTTTGCTATGAGGCATGTTTGGGTGAGTAGTGACCATCATCATGGGGAAATTAGAAGTCTTAGAATATAGAAATAAAGTCAACTTAAATTGAAAAATGTTGTAATAAATAACAGAAATACATAGTGAAAATGTTTCATTTCATTTATTTGCAATGAAATTAAAAAATAAATGATAACAAAGCAAATTCGCTTTCCTCCATATCAAAAAATTAGTTAATATTTTACCCTTTGACCTTTGACCTTTATGAACCTCACCTGTTATATCCCTTTTATAACTGTAAAATTTATTGTTGACATCTTAGGAATAAATATGGTTAGTTTCATGTTCCTGTCTATCAGCATAACACTGGTTGCTATGTTGACAAAATGCAATGCACATTTTTAAAATTGTTCACTTTTTATCATAAGGAGGGGGGGGCTGTACCGGTTTAAGACTCTGACTCTAATAAATGCTGTTCTGAGGGGGAAAATATAGGACAATTATTACAAAGGACTGTTTTGATGCTTGCGACTTAAATATTTCAGCCATACAATCAAAATTAAATCATACAATAATAATTTCTATATCCTCTTTATGGTGGCGCTCACCAGTTATTATGTACTTTTGAGAGAGTGATGTATGTAAGGTGAAGTTGTTTGCATTTTAAACATGCACAGTGGAGAGAATGTTGGCATACCTATATATTACTTTCATGTAATGTGGATGAAATTTCTTTGGATATTGTACTTTTGGAAATTTTAAATGAGCTTAGGACACTGCAAACTAAAATGACTGCTCCCTTGTGCTCCACAAATCAACCAAAATTTGTCTAAAGTACACTATTCTTGGCAGCTATTAAAATATGGAAAATGAATTTTGCCAAACTAGATAATGCCAGCTTCTAAAAGTGCAATGACTGAATTACCAAATACATAAAACGTAAAAAAAGTTATCGGCTCTTCTTTTTACAATTTACCTCTGAAGTTCGAGAAGTGAAAATGAGCAAGTAGAGATAGCACTTTTTTGAAAGATGCACATCTGCAGTAAGGCCAAGCTGTATACTCTCTAACCCATATTACACCCATCAATCATACATCAAAATAAAGGGAATTAAAGGTTCTTTGAACAATACCTAAGATATACAAAGTCTCTTTTAAAAAACCAGTATAACTAGTGAGGAAACCCGGGGAAACTCTTTTTCTTTAAAATTTTAACCCTATGCTAAATACGAAACTGTAGAGCGCCACCTTAAAAACAAATATAAACATATATGCAATTATTTTTCTTATTTTCATATTATTATGTATGATCTTCTGAGTAAAATGGTACATTAAGAAAGATTTTATTCATGAAAATAAGCTAATTATGCTTACTTTTGCTCTAGCATACCTACTTTGCTATGAGGCATGTTTGGGTGAGTAGTGACCATCATCATGGGGAAATTAGAAGTCTTAGAATATAGAAATAAAGTCAACTTAAATTGAAAAATGTTGCAATAAATAACAGAAATACATAGTGAAAATGTTTCATTTCATTTATTTGCAATGAAATTAAAAAATAAATGATAACAAAGCAAATTCGCTTTCCTCCATATCAAAAAATTAGTTAATATTTTACCCTTTGACCTTTGAACTTTATGAACCTCACCTGTTATATCCCTTTTATAACTGTAAAATTTATTGTTGACATCTTAGGAATAAATATGGTTAGTTTCATGTTCCTGTCTATCAGCATAACACTGGTTGCTATGTTGACAAAATGCAATGCACATTTTTAAAATTGTTCACTTTTTATCATAAGGAGGGGGGGGCTGTACCGGTTTAAGACTCTGACTCTAATAAATGCTGTTCTGAGGGGGAAAATATAGGACAATTATTACAAAGGACTGTTTTGATGCTTGAGACTTAAATATTTCAGCCATACAATCAAAATTAAATCATACAATAATAATTTCTATATCCTCTTTATGGTGGCGCTCACCAGTTATTATGTACTTTTGAGAGAGTGATGTATGTAAGGTGAAGTTGTTTGCATTTTAAACATGCACAGTGGAGAGAATGTTGGCATACCTATATATTACTTTCATGTAATGTGGATGAAATTTCTTTGGATATTGTACTTTTGGAAATTTTAAATGAGCTTAGGACACTGCAAACTAAAATGACTGCTCCCTTGTGCTCCACAAATCAACCAAAATTTGTCTAAAGTACACTATTCTTGGCAGCTATTAAAATATGGAAAATGAATTTTGCCAAACTAGATAATGCCAGCTTCTAAAAGTGCAATGACTGAATTACCAAATACATAAAACGTAAAAAAAGTTATCGGCTCTTCTTTTTACAATTTACCTCTGAAGTTCGAGAAGTGAAAATGAGCAAGTAGAGATAGCACTTTTTTGAAAGATGCACATCTGCAGTAAGGCCAAGCTGTATACTCTCTAACCCATATTACACCCATCAATCATACATCAAAATAAAGGGAATTAAAGGTTCTTTGAACAATACCTAAGATATACAAAGTCTCTTTTAAAAAACCAGTATAACTAGTGAGGAAACCCGGGGAAACTCTTTTTCTTTAAAATTTTAACCCTATGCTAAATACGAAACTGTAGAGCGCCACCATATATATATATATATATATATATATATATATATATATATATATATATATATATATATATATATATATATATATATATATAAATATATATATATATATATATATATATATATATATATATATATATATATATATATATATATATATATATATATATATATATATATATATCACGATCTTAATAACACTTGTCATATTCTATCTCTTACTCACAGCCCCAATCAGGTTACAATTACTAAATGACCTTAGTGATGAATTCTTTCTCACAGCCCAAGGCAGTTAAAAATTACAAAAGGATCACCGTGATTAACACGCCGGTATAGTATATATGTAGGTATATATATAATGATAATATATATATATATATATATATATATATATATATATATATATATATATATATATATATATATATATATATATATATATATCATAAAATGTGTCCCTTCAGATGCGAAGGTCTCTCACTCTCCGATTGTCTGTATGTATATCTGTCTCTCACTCTCAGTGTAAGTGTTATTAAGATCGTGAGAAGTGTTCTTTATGTACTATAACTTAAGACAGATGTAAAACTAACTAACTATATATATCTATGCATCTATTTTAATCAATCCCTGACACACGTGATCCCTTGGTGGATCCAGTGCGCTTGAAAGGGTTGTTATTCGCCATATGATTTGTATTCTTTATATATATATATATATATATATATATATATATATATATATATATATATATATATATATATATATATATATATATATATATATATATAATGGGAGTTTTTTCTAATGCAAATAATATTATCATACAAGTTAGAGAATTTTAAATTTTTGATTCTTTTTTCTACTAAATTCGAACCCAGGACGCGAGGATATACGGCACTTATCGCATGACATGCATGCACCAGTCCCAAACCATCTCGGCTAAACACACAAGACCAAACTGATGAGACAAAGCTGGTAGTATATGCGTGCGTAGCAGATACACCCTCATTTCGACATTGTAGTTAATTCTCATCCAAATGCACAGTTATTTCTGATTCCTGTGACAGAAGTCAAGGTCTATATATAATTAGTTACAGAGAATTAAAAATATATACCAAACAAAACTGAGACAGAACGGAAATCGCTATCCCTGGAATTTACTGGAGAATGATGGATAATGCAAGGCATAATTATTATGTAGATGAGGCTCGTAAAACTTGGATGGTTGATCATCTGGTAGAAGAAAAACTCTGATTCTAAACCTCTGCTGCCTTGCGACTATATCTACTCATAGGAAAGGCTAAGGGAGTAAACCCCTACAGAAAATGCGGAGACGGAGTTCCTAAGGCTGTCTGACATTGACTCTAATGCCATTCTGTCAACTCCTGCGATGCTGTTGGTGCCAAGTTTTATCGGCATTAACCTTTTCCTTGGGAACATCAGCTGCATGGAGAGGAGGGATCTGCTGCATGGGCAACAGCTGATTCTCCATACTACCCTGCCCAGGTTTTGTAGCTCCATTGGAGTGGACACTCCAGTGTCGCGGTAAGGTGTAGGCACAACACGGGATTCAGCGGTTTACCGGTTATAGGCAATAGTTCGATTGGCGTAGAGCTTGCTGCCAGGGGTTGACTCTGACGGTGGGAGAGACTGTCATGTCTCTTTGAATAGCTACCGTCCGTCTCAAGCTAGGCAGACCCCAGACAGTAAGGTGCTATCCCGCCATGGCCTAGCTTTTTCACTGGGTACGTAAATTTTAGAGAACATTCTCGACAAGTAGACCAAAATTTCAGAACCAAGCAAGAATCAAAGAAGAGAAAAGAAGACTCCAGTTCTCCGGTTTGCAAGCTGAAACGTCAGGACCATGTGTTTTTGGACTTACCGATGACCTGCAGCAGATTAAAGATGCACGAAAGACTGCCATAATTGACAGGGAACTCTCCCGACTGAATGTCGACATTGCCTGCCTTCAGCAGACCAGACTAGCTGACAGCGGCACTCTCAGGGAAACCAACTACACCTTCTTTTATCATGGGAAATCATCCGATGAACCTAGACAGTGTGGTGTCGGCTTCGCTG
The DNA here is from genome assembly GCA_016746295.1 of Potamilus streckersoni. Classification (NCBI taxonomy): domain Eukaryota; kingdom Metazoa; phylum Mollusca; class Bivalvia; order Unionida; family Unionidae; genus Potamilus; species Potamilus streckersoni. The sequence continues at coordinate 98,306 of JAEAOA010001006.1, read as the reverse complement.
TAAAGAACAGGCTCATCTCCTTCATTGAGCCTCCATCATCAGGCACTGAGACGATCCTTGCCCTTCGGCTGTCAACATACTCAGGCCCAGTCAACATCTTGAGCCTGTATGCTCCAACCCTCTACTCTATCCCAGAGGAGAAAGACCGGTTTTATGAGGCTCTGGATCAAGTAATATCCAGTATCCCCAACACTGAAAACCTCTACATAATAGGAGACTTCCATGTTAGAGTGGGAGCTGACCACGAGGCCTGGCCCAGCTGTTTCGGCACTCATGGAAGGGGCAAGATCAATGAGAATGGTTAGCAACTGCCGGAAATGTGCTGTTCACACAGGCTATACGTGATCAACACCTACTTCAAATGCAAGGAAATCCACTTGGTATCATGGAGACACCCAAGCTCTCGCCACTGGCATCAACTAGACCGCGTCATAGCAAGGCGTGCGGACCTGGACAGCGTCCTCCTCACTCGCAGCTACCACAGCGACGGCTGCGACACGGACCACTACCTGGTGGCCAGTAATGTGCGAATAATACCCAAGAAGCGTCACCACGCCAAGAAGAAGGGTCGCTCACGCATAAATACATGTTGTGCAAATAAACCAGAAAAGACGAAGCAGTTCATTAGCAATCGGCAGGAAGCTCTCACCGGAAAGACATCTGATCATACCATTGACTCCATGTGGTCCCACCTCTGAGACACTTTGTACAACTCAGCCATTAGTGCGTATGGGAAGATGGAGCGAAAAAATACCAACTGGTATGAGGTCAGCTAGGAGGCTATGCAGCCCGTGACTGAGGCGAAGAGGAAAATACATCTGGCTTACAAGGCTGCGCCATGCCCTACTATACTACATGCCTTTAGAATTTCCAGGAACAATGCTAAGCGGACTGCCCGACACTGCACCAACACCTATTGGCTGAATCTCTGCATCAGCATACAAACAGCTGCTGTCAATAGAGATGCAAGAGGCAAGTACATGGACATCAAGAAGGCGACAGGTCCCCTACCTCTCTAGACCACCCTCCTCAAGTCCAAGACAGGATTAATCATCACAGACCAAGAGAAACAGCTGTAGCGTTGGGTTGAGCACTATCAGGAGCTTCACGCAACCCAAACCGTCGTCACCAATACTGTCCTGAACGCCATCGCAGACCTGCCAATCATAGAGGAACTAGACACTCCGCCTTTCCTGGAGCTAAGTAAAACCATTGACTGTCTCGCTTGTGGTAATGCTTCTGCTAGCGACGGCATCCCACCTAAAATCCTCTAAAACGGGAGACCGGCACTACTCCAGCCCTTGCAAGAACTCCTCTTCCTCTGCTAGGAACAGGGACACATCCCCCAAGACACTCGGGATGCCAACATCGTCAATTTGTACAAGAACAAATGAGACCGCAGCGACTGTAACAACTACCGGGGTATCTCTCTACTAAGTATCGTCGGAAAGGCTTTCGCACTTGTCGCACTGGTGCGCTTACAGACTCTAGCCTCCCGTATCTACCAAGAATCCCAGTGTTGCTTCCGAGCTGGCCGGTCAACTACAGATATGATCTTCTCCCTACGTCAACTGCAGGAGAAGTGTCATGAGCAGCAGATGCCCCTATACATTGCCTTCATAGACCTGAATAAAGGCGTTTGACCTGGTCAGCCGGACTGGACTCTTCATACTCCTGAAGAAGGTCGGCTGTCCCCCTCGACTGCTCGCTGTAATCACATAGTTTCACCAGAACATTCAAAGCACATTGTGCTTCAACAGCGCAACATCAGAGGCCTTCCCAGTCAGCAATGGAGTAAAGCACGGCCGTGTCCTTGCACCAACCAGTCTTTGCCATCTCCTTCTCCATGCTCCTCCAGTACACATTCTATGACTGCAGTGAGGGAGTGTACATCTACACTAGGGCAAATGGCAAACTGTTCAACATCAAACATCACAGACCAAAGTTACAGAGGTTTTCATCCGTGAATTGCTCTTCGCCGACAATGCAGACTTGACATCACATGCGGAAGATGGACTTTAGCAGTTGCTATGTCGCCTCTACCACGCCTGTAAAGAGTTCATACTGACCATCAGTTTGAAAAAGACGAATGTCATGGCGCAGGATGTAGACTCCCCTCCAACCATCACCATTGATGGGTACAACCTTGAAGCTGTTGAGAACTATACATACCCTGGGTCCACCGTCTCCCGATTGCTCTCCATTGATGCTGAGGTAAACGGTAGGATTGCAAAGGCATCAGCAGTTATGGCAAGACTGAACCAGAGGGTCTGGAACAATCTTAACCTCACTGAGAAGACCAAACTGCGTGTCTACCAGCACACTCCTATACACTAGCGAGGCATGGACCACCTACACGAACCATGAAAGGAAACTCAATAGCTTCCATCTTATAAAGTACCCAACACTGAATTTCTGGAACAGGCCAGGATGACACAGGCATTGTCAGCGAAAAGCAATTCACGGATGAAAACCTCTGAAACTTTGTTCTTTGATGTTTGATGCTCACCATCCTCAGCGAGAGGCTTTTTCGATTGCTAGGCCACGTCAGGAGAATGGATACAGGCCGCATTTTCAAGGACCTGCTATACGGAGAGCTAGCAGAAGGCACACGACCGACTGGATGGCTACGTCTGCGATACAAAGACGTCTGCAAGAAGTACATGAAAACGGCCAACATCAGCGTCAACAACTGGGAGAGCTGTGCTAACAACTGCTACGAGTGGCGACATGCTGTCAGACAAGGCATTCAGAAAGCCGAGGAAAGGATAAAAGCAAACATCGCTACAAAGAGAGTCAGGAGGAAGGCGAAAAAAAAAACAACTGCCTTAACAGGAATCACCCTTCACCTGCAGTAAATGCAACAAAGACTGTCAGGTAAGGGTCGGACTATTCAGCGACTCGCGACTGTGCAGATAAGTCACCTAAACCGGAAGTTACACCATCATCTCTCGAAGACGGACGGATGCCAACAAATTATTATGTTAATACAAATAATAATATCATACAAGTTAGATAATTTTTAATTCTTATTCTATGGAGATTCTAACTCAGTTTCATGGGTAAACGGCACCCATAACTTGCCTTCCCACCAGCCCCAAACAATCATCACAAAGCACACATCACCAAAGAATGATATTACAAAGTATAGACATTCGTGTTTAGCAGACACTCTCGCACTCAGATGTAATAATTATTTCTCTTCTGATTGCACGTTTTTTTCAGGATTTCTTGGACAGAAATCAGGTACTAGAGAATACATAAAATTACAGATGTACACCAACCGATCAGAAATTGCTGTCCTTGGATAAATGATTGATAATACTAGCTACAATCATTATATTAATACCAATAATATTTGTCATAGAGACTGGTGTTTGCATGCAAGGCGATATATACCGTTTACGCGCGTACATGCGTTAGAATCTTCGTAGAGGAAGACTTAAAAAGTATTGATGGTATATATATATATATATATATATATATATATATATATATATATATATATATATATATATATATATATATATATATATATATATATGCATGCATGCATGCATGCATGCATGCATGCATGCATGCATACATACATACATACATACATACATACATACATACATACATACATACATACATACATACATACATACATACATACATACATACATACATACATACATACATACATACATACATACATACATACATACATGAGTTGTTTCTTATTAAAATGGTATTTCATGGTAAAAGTGTAGTATAATCTGATTAACAAAACTGAGTCTCGTTAAAAAATTTCTTCTAATTTGCTCTAATTAGTAAGTTCTTTCAACAAATTCTGATACAAGTAATTAACTCCGATATTTGTATTTATGACTCGAACTGTACAGTTGCCCTCACGAATATTAATGCTCTATGGATCCAAATAAAACATTATGGCATATGTACTAAATAAAAATTTAAGAATGGACTTAATATAGAACAACCTATACTCTGCGTAAAAGGTTAGAAATATGGATTAGATGTTCAAGAACTATCAAATGCATACGGAGTTGGAGGAATGGATTTAAGGGTACAACAGACTATTTTCTTCACACAGAGTTAGAAGAATTAATTTAGGATACAGTAACCCATACTCAACATGAAAGAATGCATTATGAAAATTGTAGATGTGTTATTTTATGTCAGTTAATGCCCATGCCAGAATAAAATACAAATAGCTCTGCATCTCTAGAGGATATCCAAATTAGAATTCAAGAGTGCAAGCAAACGCTAAAGTGGCTCAGATTCGTAAAGATTGGTACCGGCCAGGAATATTTGGGTGCCATTTAGTAACTCTTTGCCAGGCTCAGCGTGCGCGTGAGGTAGGCTATGTGGAGAAGTTCAAGAGTACTCGGAAACAGCAGTATTTACAGCATTAAAACACAGAGGAGATAAGACATTTTGACGTGGTAGGAATGGCAACATTTTAGCTAGAACCCGTTCATTGCGGTTCTAAATGGCAACGTAACGCGATTTACAAGAAAAAGCGTTATTACTACAATTCATAAAACGGTTACGCAACATCACTCTGTCGGCCTGGAATAGAAACCTCAGCCCTAAAATATTTTTTCATAATATCAGTACCGGGCAGCCGACAGTGTGTGGTCCGTAACGTATGCAAGATAAAGTATGTGTTTTCCGCTGTTGTGTCCATATCTGCATGTTGGTCCTTTGATACTACTAGTCGTTTAGTATGATATTCCAGACAAATATATTTCACATTGCTCTTGGAATGTACCTCAGTTCTGTCCAAGAGGTCTACTCTGAACTTCAGCACGTCGTTTGGCTGGTAGACACATATAATTTGGTGTTTGCAAGCAGCGCAGCGGCGATTTTTCTTTGCTGACTAAGGCTTAGTATGTCGTCGATTTTGCACAAAAGTAAGTTGTGATGCTTTTATGTGACAAGCGTTTCCTGTATGACCTTGCAAATCTCCTGCTCAGTAAGAGCCCGCATAACCCTTGTCCGATCAGCAGGTGGTGCGGCGGCATGTGCAAGTTGAGATAGGTACACCAGTCAGAACACATTCAAATAGAAGAGGTTAAACCTTCGGAGGTATTCGTCGACGAATACATAACTTGCGCGGATTTTCTTGAATAAATCTTTAGCAGCTGTGAACAGTAATTGCAGATCACATTCGTCGACCTGTGGCATTTGCGAAATAACAGTGTGTTTGTTTTATAACAAGCTCCCTCTGCCGATTTTGTAACGAATGATTTAGAAAAAAGTTTATGTCCAAGATTGATGACCCAAAAAATTAACTACTAGAGTTAACTACTGACCGTTGGCTCTCGTGTAACTCGAACAGAGTCGGATGCACTGCAAAAGACTTTGGAAACCAACTCCTGGGATAGGTTCTTTCCACATCTGACACTGTTTAGAACTCCTCGCGCATTGCATGTGATTGTTCGGAATTTGCAATTATGAAAGGATTTTTCTCAGGAGAAAATTTGAAGACAAAATTAAATATTAATATCAGATACTCTCAAAAATGTTTCAAGCAGCCTAGAGTTTGTTATTGTTGTTTTTTTGTGCTAAGGCGTTTATGTAACATTTCTGAGCCACATCACTGATTTGGCACCATTAATATTAATTTCCACTTGCCTCGTTAAGTTGCTGAAGGTGTAGTCTAAATTATTCGATAACTTAACTCTTGTCACCTGTCTGAGTACTTTCAAAAGCATTTTTTTGCCACCCATCTCAGTACTTCCAAAGGGCAATTGTTTTTGCCATCTATCTCACATTTTTGATATTTCCAAATGGAAAATGTCCACATCTTTAATTGTTCTTTATATACTCAAATATTTAAAATTTGCTATTTGTTTCTTATCAAGGTGAAAATAGAGAAGAATGAAGGATGGGAAATATAATAGAATTTAAATTTGTGACTAAAGTAGAAAATTAGCAAAATTAAAAGCCTTTTAATGATCCTATCAATTTATTGCTGCTGTCAAATATCAAATTTCTATAAAATGGCTGGCATATACATGAACATACGTCAAGTTCCTGTACATCTATTGATGTCTAGTTGAAGTGTAGTTTAACACGTGTCAAATCTTTGAAATAGGTATGAATAGATTAAAAACATTTTAATCGATTTGGATCGCTTTCTACGAAGACAACGATAACACGTTTTTTTGCAGCAGGAGTGACATTGGTGGCAAGTATGCCGCTGATAACAACTCAGACCTTTTTAATTAAGTGAATCATCAAAGACTGAATAGTATAAAATAAATTAGATGAAATATTGATGTTTTTTATTATCCAGTATTTTAATGGATTTCCAAGTCTACCCTGTCGTACTTACGTGATTGATAGGGGCATATGTTTGGGGTAGTAATTGATATTAATCTCCAACCTGGGATTCATGAGCGGACATGTCGATAAATCAGTTGGATCATCGCTTAAACGAAATTTATAAATTTTAAATTTTAAACTTTCTAATTCTTTGTTTCATTTTTATTTAATTTTTATATCATTAAATATAATTATTATTATGATCATGATTATGTTCGTAGTGTCTGATGTTTTACTAGGAACATCGTGTTTATTTCATACGTAAATGTGACTCTCGTAAGCAAAAATTTGTATGAAGATTTTGTCGTATTAAGTAAACAGTCAGAAATAATTATGTAAATTATTGGCTGTGACCACGGTCATTTCTAATAATACTTGTTGACATTCCATACTACGTTCGTGAAATTTCGAGATGGCCATGATTTTTTCATGCGTGTGCATGAAATGACGTGTTGGTTTAGTTTAAATGCTCATAGAGATTCAAATCCCAACATCTTGTAGAGTTTCTAATACCTTAAGAAGAAGAAGGTATTCCTGTGCTGGAAAGAGTTGTTCATTCGTACGTTTGTAGAACATCGTGTGTTTAGTTATTCATGAAACCTGTATTTTATCTACCTTTTAAAGAATAATTATTTTCTCTGGAGAGATACACAACTGGCTTTGGATATAGACATTTGCTGAAATTATTTCTAAATTGAAACAGAACAGTACAAATTTTGTGATTCACACTGAACATCCTGGATATTTGTGTTAACATTCGACTGACTTCATCATCCACCATCTTGGAACGGAATTGAGATTCGGACTAAGTCATTTTCAGAACTGATTCTTCACAGTACTTATGTGTTTCTCACAATTTTATTAAAAATTTTTGGATCTTCTTCGTAAGTCGTAAATCGTGTTTCATATTTTTAACTTTTCACCGTGTTTTCTAGAGAAATAATGTTTTTAGTTCAAATTTACAAAGTTTGTTGTCTTCTCTTTTTTTCTTCATCTTGCTTTAAACGAGTCGATAAGTAACAATATATACTTGGAAGTCTATGAGATATGGTAGGTCATGTTACTATTCATTCGCATGCATAACAGATCAGCAGAATGTCATGTTTTTAAAACATTTCGGATGGGTGTTTAAGAACTACCCTTTATGAGGAGATGCATGCACAACATACTATTTTCCTTGCTCTATGGCAATTCATCGCGATACCACTCTTGTAATGTCTTCATTACAGTCATATCTGCAGTTCACCGGACAGCTGCACAATATTGTAACTTGTCATGGACAATAGTCAAGGGAAAACTCATTTTTTCTAGTTTTGTTCTTGGAAAACACGTGGGCATAATGTTAGAGTCAGTTAAAAGCTGTAAATATTAGCAGCAGGGGAAAACAAGGGTTTTAGCCCAACCCTTGTTTTTTACCCCTACTGCTGTGTATAAACTATCCCCCACCCCTTTTTTAAAAAGTATTAGTAAAGTTTCTAACCCCCCCTTCTCTGTTATTACAGTGTTAGGTAAAGAGTTATGTACATGAATTATAACTTCCTTGTACAAGGGTTTTAGCCCAAACACTGTTTTTTACCCCTACTGCTGTATGTACAAATTATCCCCCACCCCTTTTTTCAAAAAGTATTAGTAAAGTTTCTAAACCCCCTTCTCTGTTATTACAGTGTTTGGTAAAGAGTTATGTACATGAATTATAACTTCCTTGTACAAGGGTTTTAGCCCAAACACTTTTTTTACCCCTACTGCTGTATGTACAAACTATCCCCCACCCCTTTTTTCAAAAAGTATTAGTAAAGTTTCTACCCCCCCTTCTCTGTTATTACAGTGTTAGGTAAAGAGTTATGTACATGAATTATAACTTCCTTGTACATCCTGTACATCCAGGTAAATTAACAAATTATTTTTTACACAAACAACATCCCACCAGGTAAGCTTTTGTTCTATAAAGGTATGCAGACAGGTATTTTATAGCCAGACAAAAACAACAGGTGTTAGAAGGTCATCCAGGTAAGCTCGTGTCAGACTAACCAGACAAAAACAACGTGGGAAGGTCAAGATTCATCTAGAAGCTCTGTCATGCAGAGATGACGAATTTGTTTGAACAGCGCATGCGTGGAATGTTCACGAATTATTCTAAAGAAGGCAAGGCAGACGGGTTTTATCAGTCTATCGCAGATTTTCAACAGATAAAATTACCGTGCAGGGTGAAAATTAAACTGCGCATTAGAACGTGGCGATTTCAGTTAACAAGGCGGAAATTAAACTACGCATTAGAATGAATGTGAGAGGTAAGTTATATTATTTTATATAATTTAGATAAAATTTCAGTCGGGAAAGATAAGATCTATCAGTTACCTGAATTTTATACTGCAGTTACAGGTAGGGAAACATGTTTAACTGTGTGTAGATTCTTAATGTGCATTAGAGCGTGGCAATTTCAGTTAACATTTGCAAGGTGGAAATTAAACTAGCATTAGGGAAGGTATCTTAAGTTTAGATAAAATTATACGTTACTCGTATTTTTTTGATAATTTTTTTCATATTTGCTAACCCTCATTGGTAGAATGTCTGTTAACATACTGTCAATAATACGAAATTCATGTAATAAATCATCCATATTATATTTGACTTTCCATTCGGTAAGACCGGATCTGATCAAGTAGTTTCTTGTAAGTTATAACTGATGTTAAGCAGCTATGCTCTTTTATCAAAAGTCTTGGTTCTACTTTTTACACGCTGTTGAAAGAGAGACACCAATACCGGATATGATTAACAAAAAAGGATTTAATGATACCCCACTTGAAATTATACCAGAACTGGTCATTAACAAGGGTAGATATGATATAACTCGAAGGATCTTGTTGTAGTATTTGTAACATTTTTTAACACACCAAAGGTTTTTATGATAATATTTATAGTATTGTTTTAGTGCGTCCACACCCTGTACTGGAATATCTTTTGAAATATGATCGAAATCAACTATACTTCTTTTCATTATAATATTTGTTTACATAATCCCCAGTCTTGGTATTAGCAATTCAGCCAAAAATTCCAAACACCAATGATAGCCGACTTCGGTTGTATTTGGAAATATAGTAGTAAGTTCAAGTGTAAATATTTCTTCAATACCTTTAATATTAATATGGATACAGTTCCAGAAGACGTACCCAAAATATGTAATGGAGATGTGGTTGAAATATTAAAATCTCCAATGCTAATCACTGTGAATCTATACACACCAGTAACTTCTGCAGTGTATTTGATAGATTTATTTTGCTGCGTCCATGTACTAGGCCCAGACGCAACAGTGTACACAATATTTTAATCTGTTTGTGAGGAATTTTAATCATACTCGTTTTCTCAACAATACCAGGAATTCTACTAATACTATCATTGAGTTTTGTGTTAATATCATTGAGTTTTGTATTAATATTAGCGAGTGTAATGTCAACATTTGATGGATTTCCAAAAAATTCGTTTTTAAGTGTATTTATGTTTCTACGACAACTTAAGAACGTATTCACGTGACCAAGAAACTCAGTTTTGAGCGCTGTTATTTCATTATTGATTGGAACGTCCTGATCATCGACGTATTTTTTGTATACAGCGTCTCCATCCATAGTTGGGTTTCCAAGATCTGTGATCTTATTCTGGTTCATAACAATATTCCCACTAAATAAATCACCAGCTTTTTTAACAAAATCATCCACTGACCTACCAGAAATTCGTACAAGTACATCTGGCAGTTTTACATCACTCGTTTTTAATCGTCCTTCTTTGTCCTGGAAAATGACGACTTCATCTGGTTCTACACTGGTAAGATTTAGTAAATTATTGATTTCATTTTTGAGCTGATTAAGAGTTGCATATTTGGATAAGTCACCTTGATAACCTTCTGTGGATAAATCTCCTGATAGTGTTCCAAATTTGGTATAGTAGCTCATTATTTACTGTCCTAGATAAAATTATCAACACTAGTTTTATATTATACAAAATGACAAAATCGTCGATATTAAACTTTGATACAGAGAGACTAGTGAAGCATAAAAATAACAATGAACTTCCTGATTGTCATTATCTTATTGTTGGGCAAACTGGATCAGGAAAAACAAATTTGCTTATGAATTTGCTTCTTGGTGATAATTTTAACTATGACAGAGTTTATATTTACACAATTAATCCACAGCAGGATAAGTATGAGTTATTAAGCCAGTATAATGACAAGCTTCGTGATGAACTTAAGTCTGGTGAAGATTATTTTATAATTAGGCAGCCAGAAGATCTTATTCCAGTTAATCAACTTGATGCAGATGAACACAAGATAGTAGTTTTTGACGATATTCCGCTAAATAACATGGAGATGAACAAAATAAGATCATATTTCTCACTGTCACGTAATAAAGAGTGTAATTATGTTTATGTCGCTCGAAGGATTTTATAATGTTGACATATTTATTAGGCGAAATACGGGTTGTTTTATATTATTTCCAGAACTGGACAATGTTGACGTTGGAAATATTGCAAACGAGCAATGCGGTGACGTGACAAAAGATAAGTTTATAGAATTTTATCGTCATGCTACAAAAGATAAATACAACTTTTTCTTATTTGATAAACTTACCAATGATCCAACTAAAATGTTTTGCTGTTGTATTGACATTTACTTACAGTAAGGGGTTTCAGTTTTATAAAATTTATAATAATAATAATAATGGACAAACGAGCAAGGTACAGACAACACATAGAAGATCTAAAAAATACTTGCTCAATCTCAGGCAATACTTAAGCAAAAAGTACAACAAGCATGACGTGGGCAAGTAACCGCTACAGAAACAACAGCTACAATTTTCAAGCCAGTTACTGAAGCACTACTTGGAAAACAACCTGAAACCAAAATCACTGTCAGAAGAAGAACTTAAACAACTGCAGGGAAAAGGTTTGGTTGGAATTGTTAAAGAACAACAGGAAGCAGCTGCTGCAAAACTTGTTACTAGATCTGATGAAGAAAAAAGAAAACTAATTGAGGCACTTACAGCAAATATAGCTGATCCTGTGGCCAGACAAGCTGAAACAGATCGATTGATAAACAATCCGCTGGAAATTGAGCGAAGATTAGCAGAGTTAACAACGCAAGGAATAACAAATATTATAAAAAAAATTTATCAGGAGACATAAAAGATAAAGTTTATGGAAGTTGGAGAGCAAAGACTTCATTTTATAAAAAAGCAAATGATGAGATAAAAGATGGTGAAAATAATGATTTTTTAAAGAAAGAAAATATAATAGATATTAATAGTATAAGCAGGTGGACTGATGCAGAATATCAAACATTAATCGATAGATTAGATACAATATTTAAAGACGGAGCTGCTGCTAAAGATGAAATAGACAAGGCTACAGAGATTGAGAATATGCATCTACTTTATGATAGTATGAGATATGGTGTTATTGCTTTAGTGTTTAAAAAACAGCAGAAAATAGTAAAGCAAAACCTTTTGGTAAAGGGTGGAGTTTTAAAAGAAAATTTGATACACTCGATAAAATTCGTGTAGAAAAAAAGTAGACAAAAAAAATAGGAACTGGTGTAAAAATATTTACTTCAACTACTGAAATGATAGGTAGATTAATGTTATTAATATCATAAAAAGAAGTTGGGAATGTTAGTGTTGAACTTGATAATGAAATCATTGACATACTTGATCATCTAAGATCTAGCGAATTATTAACATCTGATGAATATGAAACTTTACACCGCGACTTAATCACGGCGACTTAATCGCGGCGACTTAATCGCGGCGACTTAATTTTGTAAAATGATATAATATAAAAGGAATGCAAATAACATTATTACTAAACTCTAGTGAGTCTGCGATAGATAGCGCAAATGTTTCAGTAAATTATATTCCACCTATCCAACTAGATCCTGCAAAACAATATGAGATTGGATTAATTTCTTGTACTTGCTGGAATGCTATAACTAACGTGAAAACTGATATTAACGATGAAATGCAGTTTTTTACGTTTACAAGTTTTTCAATATCTACAAAAAAATTCCACAAGGAGCTTATAATATTATTGATCTAAACGGGACAATCAAAGAGCTCATAACAAAAGCTGGCGGCGTGGCTGATGACTTTGAATTGGCAGCAAATTATAACACATTGCGAGCTAGGATAACTTTAAAAAATATGTTAATCGATCTTGAACCAAGAGAAAGAAGTATTGCACAACTGTTAGGATTTACTAAAATAAGTTATGATGCACTTGATCAGCCTATTACATATGATAGTGAACTGCCAGTAAATATAACAGAAGTAAATACAATATTAATAAACTGCTCTATTGCTTCTGGCTCTTATACATCAAAAGGTAGCAAAGGTCAAACGATTTACAGTTTCTCACCTGAAGTTCCGCCAGGTTCTCTCATGCAAATAACTCCACTATCATATTATCTATTATCCTTTAAACATTGAAGATCAAATATCAAGTATAATAATGCAGTTGACAGATCAATCTGGAGAACAGTTACATGTTAATAATGAAGTTGTAACTTATTATTTACATCTACGCGAGCAAAAGTAAAAATTATGCAACATCAAATATAATGAAACAAAGAAAAAAGATTTATCGAAGAAAAATAATAGGAGGATTTTTTGGAGATATTTTTACTAAAGTTATTGAAAATATTCCAGGACTAGCGCGTAAAGTTGCACCAATTGCTATTGACGCGGGTAAAGCTTTTGCAACTGGAGCTGCATCTGCCGCTGGGACTGCGGTGGAACAAAAAATAGCCGATAAAATAAAAGGTGATCCACCAACTGTATCTGAAATAAAACAAGCTATCTCAGAAATCGCTCCAACAAAAGAATCTCAGCGAGCTATGATAACAACAACAAAAAAATTATCATCACCAAAGGGTGAGAAGATCATACAAAAATTGATATTTAAAGTAACAGTGCCGCAATGAAATTTTATATAATTTAATAAAATAAAATGTCTGTTAAAATTATCTTGAGTTAACAGAAACTTATGACATCGACAACACTACGACAGAATTTGAGTATGTTGAGTATCTTGATGAAAACTCTAACGAACCAAATAAAGCTGGTATAAGAACCTTTAACACCAGAGACGAAGATGTATTTCTACTACCACATAAGGCTATGTTAGAAGTTCGTGGTCAGATTATGACAGTAGCCAATCCACCTGCTGTAATTGCAGTTGGAGCAGAAATAACTCTTATAAATAACGGCTGGAGTTTATTCAAAAGTGCTAAATATCAACTGGCCAATCACACTATAGAAGATATTTCAAGTCATCTACAAGTTGCAAGCACAATTTTAAATATTATTTCGTTTTCCGACGATTACTCGAGATCAACTGCAACCAACATGATGTGGTTTAAAGATACTGGACGGGGTATAGCTGAATCAACTGAATTTTTAAAGAGAGGCGCTACAGTACATGGAGCTGATGCTGATGCAAATGCTGTAATTGTGAGAAATTTTCTCATTGCTAATGCAGACGCAATTTTGCTGATGACGTTAATAAAAATATTTCTCGACCGTATATGTACCTGCTTGACGCAATGCAAAAATATCAAGATGTTGAAGATAGAACTCAAATATCAGCATAAAAATTTCGTACGCTTTATCCTATATTTTATTTTGATGTTAGTAAACAAAACGAGCGAATTGTAGACAGCACAGCGGATATTGAAATTACCTGGACACCTGGAGCGGTTCCAATAGCTCCGTTGTACGTATATGCATTAGTGATTAGTGATATATTTATCACGGTAGATTCTATTGGTGGTAAAATGACAGTTCAAGTTTAATCTACAGTTGTTATATAAAAGGGCAAAATATATTGTAAAAGAAGTATATTTAACCGATGGTCAAGTTACAGAATTAGTACCTGCTATTGCAAAGCGAGAACAGGTATCACTAAAAATTAATCCTAGTATTTCTGACGGTGTTTTAACAAAATTAATGATAACAAAAAATCAAGTAAAGAAGTATGATCGTAAAATAACTTTTGTTTTAAATTTGATTGCTGCACAAATGACAGCGATGGCAAACGATATTGTTGTCAAAGGTGGTTTTCTTGGTCCAGCATTATCAGTATTAACTAGTACAATAATACCTAAAGTTTTGCCGGTGTTGGGAACATTAGGACTAGCAGCAATGTCAGGAGCAGTCTCTGGCGCAACGAAGAAAGCTGTTGAGGGTAATGGTATCATTCATGGAAGTGGAATAAAAAAATTGTAAATTTTATGTAAATGATATATTATAATGCCACAACGGAAAAAGAAATCACCAACAACAAATCACCAGAAAAATAGAAAACAAAAAAAAAAGAAAACAACACCAAAACGCAAACAAGCAAAACAAGGAGGAATTATTCCATTCGCTCCACTTTTGACCGGACTAGCGAGAAGTCTGCTGCCAAATCTTTTAGGAATCGGACGTAGTCTAACATTACCAGGAACACGACCACCCCGTTGAGTAATTTTGATATAATTGGTAAGTTAAAAGCAGTTCCTGGATTTCATTGAGTTTATTCTAAAGATGAACTCACAGCAATAAAAACACCGTCAGCTGTAAGTTCGTGTGTTATTAATATACAAGATTTCAATGACGGATCCGGCACGCATTGGGTAGCAGTTTATAATAATAATTATTTCGACTCATTTGGACCTCCTCCAAGTGATGTAATAAAAAAGTATATGAACAAAAAATTTAAAAAGATATATTATTCATCAAATCAACTCCAACCTGTTGGAACATCTGCTTGCGGATATTATTGTATAATGTTTATCGGACAGATGAGCAGAAATGTTAATTTTTTAAAATTTATTTTACAGTTTGACAAGCAAACTTTTCACGCTAATGATGAGATTGCAATTAATTTTAACTAAACTTAAAAATATAATAATGTCAACATACTGTCTCAAGTGTAGAACTAAAACAGAAAATATTAATGAAACAACAGAAAAAACAAAAAAACAACAGGATAATATTACAAAGTTTTTGTGCAATCTGCGGAAAAAGAAAAAATATGTTTTTAAAGAAAACGTCCCCAGCGACAGTATCCTCAGAGATGTCGCCAGCAAAAAATTCGCTAGGATCTGATTATCCTGATATTATTTTAGTAGACGACTAAAAATATAGAACGATATGCAACTGTAATTTTGACAGAGATTTGTGTCTTGAGCAAAATAAAATTGTCGCATACTGTCAATGTTGTAACAACAGAGAAATTATAGGGTCAGGTATATATATCCACAAAATAATTGGAAAATTGCCAAAACCAAAAGGCGGTTGGACTTTGCCAGGTCATCGGTATACAGGACCTTACAATCCGCTAGATCAACAACTAGATGAAAACGACAATCCGTTGCCAGGACAAGAGCCTTGCAATCAAGTGTATGCAATAGCGATGCGTCATGATATCTGTTATCGTGATCACGAAAATTCGAAAGCAGATTGTGATAAAGTAATGTTAGACGAATTACGTGATATGGAGCCAACAAATCTACGAGAACGTTTTAATAGAAGATTTGTTCAGGGAATAATTGGAGCAAAATATAAACTTGGACTCGGAGAGTCTCGACTCGGAAAAAAGTATACGATGATCTTGCAGTCGAACTACACAGACCTAAAAAACAGTTTCCACGACGTAAAGTTGTCACTAATGGTGTAGATGATATCTGGGCAATAGATTTGGTGGATGTATCCAATCTGGCTCAGTTTAACGTTGGCGCTGATGGTGCTCAAAAAAGATATTTGTTTAATGTTATAGACGTTTTTTGTAAATATGCTTTCAGTGTACCTGTTTCAGATAAGACAGGGACTTCAATGACTGATGCGCTAAAACAAATAATAACGAGCTCAGAAAGAAAACCAAATCAAATCTGGACTGATCATGGATCAGAGTTTTTTAACAAAAAGTTTGAACAGTTTCTAGAACAAAATAATATAAAAAAAATACGTTACAGGGAACGAGGGTAAAAGCGTTGTTGTCGAGAGATTTAATCGCACGTTAAACGAAAAAATAAACAAACATTTGACAGCTAAAAACAACAACAGGTACATCGATGACCTTTCTCAAATCGTAGGTGAATATAATAACACGAAACATCGAACCATCAAAGTGTCACCTAATAATGCTATTAAAAATCCGATATTGGCAAATGAAAACATGTACCGCAGACATAAATTTAAGAATGGTGATAAAGTTAGAATATCCTTGATAAAAAAGGTATTTGCAAAAGGATTTACTCCAAACTGGAGCGAAGAAGTATTTGTAGTTGATAAGGTACTTTTAACAATACCTGTAACGTACGCTTTAAAAGATCTGGCAGGGCAACCTATTGTAGGGAGTTTTTACGAACAAGAACTACAGAAAACTGAACAAGATGTTTTTGTTTTTGAGAAAGTGATTAGGAAAAAAGGAAATAAAAGTTTAGTCAAATGGCGTGGGTATAGCGATAAATTTAACAGTTGGATTCCAACCAAACAAATTATGATAATGTTATTATAAATTTCCTCATATTTTTGTTTGACAGATATACCTTTTACTGGTTTACATAACGATATTACATATTGTCTGCGATCGTCAGAGATCGTCATTAGATTAAAAATCTTGACAAATATGAAATCGAATTTGATATTTTTCTGTCGGCCTGGAATTCTTATGTTTAAGAAAGGTCTGATTAGCTGCCAAAACAGTTGTTGTTCGGAAATGGTAAAATTAAATTTCATTATTTTTTTTTGTAATGTGATACTTGACATTATATCGTTCACGTGTTGGTCTGCTGTAATTAGATCTGTCAGCAACAGTGACTATTTCACCATCATCATCAGATTCGTTGTTATACAAAATATCATCTTTACTATAACCAACAGATTTGTCTACAAAATCTTTGGAAAATGTAATACTATGATTGATCTTGTCGCTGGCGACTTTGCCGCTGGCGACTTTGTCGCTAGTATCTTCTTCATATAATTCAGCGAGTAGTTTCATTAAGTCCATTGTTATAATATATTTTTATCTAACTTATTTTTATAAGATGACTGATGAGATAAAACATCACCAAAAGGTTAATATAGTAAATTACAACGAACTAGCGGAAGCGGTAAGACAATGTTTGTTGGGTTATAGTGTATATTCTGTTACCGTTATTGTAATGCAAGGTGATTTTCATAAAATATTGCTAACAGAAGCAGAAAAAAAAATAAAATTAATGAAAGTGCAGTAAGAACGTTAAAATTTGAACATGATGATATCATAGCATTACTCATCATTGTTTGACTAAACCTGAATTACAAAATATTATTGATCATCATATCTAAAATCAATCCTAGCATCGTATTCGCTTGAAAAAGCTGATTTTGTTAATCCATCAGCTACAAATTTTACGACTGAGGGATTTACACTATAATATTTCGCCGCAGATGAAATCGATTTAAATTCAATCTCCTCATTCGTTTCGAGGTTTTTTGAAATAACAGGTTTTGCTGGATATCTAAAATTACTACCGTTATCATCTCGTCCTTTTCTCAAATTTTCCTGTTGCGTCACTAGCTCCAGATTTTCCAATCGATTGTCTGTTTTTACGTTATTAATATGATTAATAACCATACCATCAGGTATGGGTTTTTTGAACACCTCGTAAACAAACCTATGACCAAGATAATGAACAAAAATTGTCGATCTTCTTCTAACATTTACACTGATATTTCCCATATTACTCATAGTACTAAGAACTTTTTGAGTTTTTTTTGCTTCTAATAATACCACGATCGTTAGCCTCATATTAATCAAAGACCGGATACGGCTGAAACTCATCTTCTAAAGATAAGTTTTTAACGTTATCATCAGTGACTTTACCGTTCACGTGATATACACGCCATCCCTTTGGAATGCTGTCATCGCAGAACAAAGTATAAATAAAATCTTTTCTAAGCATTGTAATCCTCTCAGTATTATCTCGTTTTACACTAAACTGATAACCTGCTTACGTTAATTCGCCAACAGGTATTCCAGTTTTAATGTCAATAACCGAACCTATTGCATTTCCAGCGTATAAGTTATATTTTGGGTGAACATGATATGCTTCTTGCTCGCGTGCGCTTGTCAGATTTGCTGTCATTATATTATAGGTGATATTTTTTTATCTTCAATTGATTTTTAGCGCATGCGCAGTGTGAGGTAAATTATCAATTAGAGATTAGACTATAGTATAGCAATGTTAAAATTGCGTGATATAGCCAAGATAAGCTTTATGGAAGAACCTGATAAAATAGCGACTGATTTTGCAGGTTTTGACACTAGTTATCAGTTTGATAATCAAAATGTTTTAGTAAATTTTACTGCAACAAATCTTTACCACCTACTACAGACAACTGTAAAACGTGAGCTTGAAAAACACAAAAGTATTAGATTATTTGTGCAATATCATGTTATATTTTCAAAGTTAGTTATAACGGAAGAATTAACTTAAAAGATATTTACAGATGCTTATATGAGCACAAAATCAAGACGTGTTTTGTTTAAGACTGATCTGTTATCTTTATCTAATGAAATACACCAAGACATTTGGAAAAAATAGAGGAATTCACTGAATTAGGTTCGGATTGGAAGTTTGAAGTGATTAAAGAAATATTGTTTCATACGATGAAATATAACGCATTACGAGGTAGTTCATACATTGACCTGCCACCAAAAATAAAAAGTAAAAGATGTAAAAACATTAAAAACGTAGATAACAAATGTTTCCAATGGGCTGTTCTTTCCGCGCTATTTCCAGCAGAAAAACACGCTGATCGTGTTGAGAAGTATATCAGTCACGTGTCTAGATTAAATTTTAAAGATATTAACTTTCCAGTGGCAGAAAATCAAATACCAAAATTTGAAAAGCAAAATAATGTTTCAATTAACGTTTTCGGACTAGATGAAAAAGAGGATGTATATCCGAGATAAATTTCAGAAAAAGCTTCACAATCTACTACACATTTACTGTTTTATAAAAATCATTACATTTGGATTAAAAACTTTAACGGACTAGTTGGTAAACAGTACAATAAGAATAAGAACAAAAAGTTCTTTTGTTACCGCTGCTTGCATGGCTGTACAAACAATGAAACATTACAAAATCATTTACAGTACTGTAGTGATGTACAAAGAAAAACAATGCCATCTAAAAAAGATAGTGTGTTACAGTTTGTCCATCATAATCACAAACTAAAAATTCCTTTCGTCATATACGCTGATTTTGAGTGTTTACTTCAACCTGTACTTGGCGTAGAAAATGATCCTAAAAAATCGAGTACAAGAAAAGTTCAAAATCATGTTCCGTGTGGAGTAGCCTACAATGTAGTTTATTGTACTGATTCTAGATTATCTAAACCAATCCAATACTATCGTGGTAAAAATCCAGCTGTCTGGCTTCTCAAGCAGTTGATTAATGAAGTTGATAATATTACTTATCGTTTGAAATGAGTAACGCCAATGTTAAAATTAACACCGCAACAAGAATCTGCTCACGAGCAAGCGGAAATTTGTCATATTTGTGAAAAAAGATTTTTGACCTTGACAATATCAGGGCTGACAACGTCAGGACTGACAACGTTAGTAATAAAAAAGTACATGACCATTGCCATTTGACCGGACAGTACCGTGGAGCGGCTCATAATCAGTGTAATTTAAAATTTCATGCTCCAGATTTTATTCCGGTTATTCTTCACAATTTTCGAGGATATGATAGTCACATTATAGTAGAAGGTTTTGGTGATCCTAAAATAAAAGCTCGTCTAAAACTCGATAACGTCATCAAATGCATTTTAAATAATTTTGAAAAGTACATGTCAGTTACGCTAGGTAAATTGCGTTTCATTGACAACCTGCAGTTTATGGCAGCATCGTTAGATGAGCTAGTGAAAGGTTGTAGTAAATTTGATAACCTAAAAGACTCTTTTGGAGATAAATTTAATCTACTGACTAAAAAAGGAGTTTTTCCGTATGAATATCTCGACGACTGGAGTAAATTTGATGAAATATCTTTACCTGACAAAGATAAATTTTACTCACAACTTAAAAATGAAAATATAACCGATGACGAGTACAGGTATGCACAAGATATCTGGAAAGAGTTTGATTGTGTGACTTTTGGTGATTATCATGATTTGTATCTGAAAACTGACGTGTTATTATTAGCAGATGTTTTTGAAGGTTTTCGTGAAGTGAGTTATGACAATTACGGACTAGATCCTTGTTGGTATTATTCTGCCCCTGGGCTGTCATGGGATGCTTTGCTAAAGTTTAGTAAGGTAAAATTAGAATTACTGACTGACGTCGATATGTTCAATTTTATTGAAAAAGGTATCAGAGGCGGTATTAGTGTGATAACAAAAAAATATGCTGAAGCAAACAACACATATTTGAAACAGTATAACCCTGAGCTCCCTTCGATATATAGTTTATCTAGATTGCAATAATCTTTATGGTGGTTCAATGATAGAACTAATGCCTCTTGGTGGATTTGACTGAATCACGGCTGATCGATTTCTATCGGAGACAGAAAAAAAGATACCCGACGATGTTTCCTATTTCGTTAAAATTTATCTTGATTATCCAAATTCGCTACACAAATTGCATAACGATTACCCTTTCTGTGCGGAATCGATGGTCATAGATTATAGTTTGTTATCAAAAGAACAACAAGCGTTAGCATCACCAAGACAACATTCTATTGTCAAGAAACTAGTACCAAATTTACTCGATAAGATAAATTATGTCTTGCATTACAAAGTTTTAAAACAAGCAGTCGATGCTGGTCTTGTGTTGAGAAAAGTTCATCGTGTACTAAAATTTAATCAGTCGCCGTGGATGAGAGATTACATTAACTCAAACACTTCAAGAAGGGTTGCAGCGAAAACATAGTTTGAGAAAAACTTCTTCAAACTGATGAACAATTCCGTTTTTGGTAAGACAATGGAGAATATTAGGAAACGCGTAAATATCGAACTAGTTAATGATGTCAATCGCAGAAACACACTTGTATCAGACGATGATTTTGTGAGCATGAAAATATTTAATGAAAATCTTGTTGCAATACAAAGAAGAAAAACAAATCTAAAACTAAACAAGCCGATCTATGTTGGAGCTGCAGTGTTAGATTTATCAAAGTGGCTGATGTATAATTTTCATTATAATTTTGCTAAAATTCAGTGGCCAGCCAGTAGATTATTGTTTACTGATACTGATTCACTCGTATATGAAATCAAATGTGAGGATATCTATCAGGACATGTACAATAATCGACATCTGTTTTATCTTTCTGATTACCCACGTGACAGTAAATTTCATGACGACATAAATAAAAAGGTTATTGGTAAGTTCAAAGATGAAATGAACTCGAGCGCTATCAAATACTTTATCGGATTACGCAGCAAAATGTATGCCGTATTATTGGACAATAATAAATAACAAAAAAAGCCAAAGGTCTGCCTCGTAATTTTGTTAAAAAAGTTTTGGAAATTTGATGACTACAAGTATGCGCTTGATGGCGGTGTTAGTTTTATGAGAGCTATGGCAATTCGAGCGAAACATCATAAGCTTGAAACAGATGTCATTATCAAACGTGGATTGTGTAATTTTGATGACAAACGTTATTGCGAAAATGGGGTAGATAAATTTGCCCTTGGGTATTGTTATTGTGACTAAAATTTTATCTAAACTTATAAAATAATGTTTGAATATTTGATAATGACAAATAGCTACAGTAGTAACATCAAATATCTAATGATGGACGGTAAACAATTGACAGTTGAATTTAATAATGAAACATCAGGTATATGTTTTAATGGAACACGTGACAAGCTAAAACTTTCGCTCATCAGATTTGATAATAGCGTGTATTTCAATTTTATTGAACAATTGTATCAAAAGTTGCTAGTGGAATTTAAAAACTTTCACAGCCCCATTAGCCAACAAAAATATACTAAACTCACAATTGATCTAGATCGGTCTAAGGTGTATTTTATCGACAAAAATATCCTCTAAACAAACCAGAAATGAAAGACTTGTTTGAGTCCCGTCGCTGTGTGAGCGGTAAAGTAAAATTTAGTATCTATAATCGTGATAATGAAGTATTTTTAATATCAACAGTTGAAACATTAATAATTAGTCACGAGGTATAAAATAATATAACTTACCTTTTATCACGTTTGTTCTAATGCGTAGTTTAATTTCCACCTTGCCTATGTTAACTGAAATCGCCACGTTCTAATGCGCAGTTTAATTTTCACCCTGCACGGTAATGTTATCTGTTGAAAATCTGCGGTAGACTGATAAAACCCGTCTGCCTTGCCTTCTTTAGAATAATTCGTGAACATTCCACGCATGCGCTGTTCAAACAAATTCGTCATCTCTGCATGACAGAGCTTCTAGATGAATCTTGACCTTCCCACGTTGTTTTTGTCTGGTTAGTCTGACACGAGCTTACCTGGATGACCTTCTAACACATGTTGTTTTTGTCTGGCTATAAAATACCTGTCTGCATACCTTTATAGAACAAAAGCTTACCTGGTGGGATGCTGTTTGTGCAAAATATAATTTGTTAATTTACCTGGATGTACAGGATGTACAAGGAAGTTATTATTCATGTACATAACTCTTTACCTAACACTGTAATAACAAAGAAGGGGGGTTAGAAACTTTACTAATACTTTTTGAAAAAAGGGGTGCGGGATAGTTTATACATACAGCAGTAGGGGTAAAAACAGTGTTTGGGCTAAAACCCTTGTACAAGGAAGTTATAATTCATGTACATAACTCTTTGCCTAACACTGTAATAACAGAGAATGGGGTCCGTACAGGATTGCGTTTTAGACGCTGATATCTGCTAGAACAACATTTCTTTATAGTGTATAAATCTATAAGTGGACTCATTTTTAAACAACTAA